>JAOBAT010115412.1:0-14027 GCA_026413305.1 Hydrozoanthus tunicans
TATGTAACTCATTTAGAAACAATTATATAGCTGAGACCACCAGTCACTCTGTATGTAACTCATTTAGAAACAATTATTATACAATATATGAATCAGCTGTACCTTAACATCATAACCGGCGACAACAAGTTGATCCTCAATGTCTGCATTACCATTTGTGACAGTAACTTCAGCCACAGACTGCAATAGAAAAAAAAGAGCAAACTAAGATAAAAACTCTATGTGAATAATCTTTAAAAATTTTGTTTTGTAGCTGGTAGTAAAGAGATCAGTCACCATGTTTGAACTTTAAACAAAACACTAAGTAAACATATTCTGGTCATGCTAACCATTTCATATCAAACTTCACTTTGTCTTTCAGAAGGACTGGGTCTGAGGAGCAGGAGAGCTGAGCAGCCTGGTTTAACTATTGGTTGAACTGGGAACTAGCTGGCGAACAAACAAACAAAATGGCAGACAAAATCATTTTGCTTCGTATCGTAATTGAATTTCTTCGTCAATTTTTGATTTTCAGAAGTATGTTGGAAATCTTTCGTTTTTGAAATTAATGTATGTTAATCAACATTAATTATTTTGTGTAACTAGCATGATTGATTAAAGATTGAAATTGTTTATTTGGGAGTATTTGCAGCTACTAATTGTTTCTTGGTGGCGTCGATGGAGGAGAAGTTTTGCCAAAAAAAATAAGTACAAAGTAGTTTATAAATTTTCTTTTTTGTTTGTATCCACACCACTTGACCTGTACTTTGTCTCTGATTCTATCAACAATGTCCTTGATGTGAAACAATTCTTTTTCTTGTTTTTTTCCCGTTTTCATTCAGCTCACCATCAGCTACTTCCAAAATTGTCTTGAAAGCAGTGTGGAATGCTAACATGGCAACGCTTACAAGTTCATTCTGGTTTGTTTTATACATAACTTTGCGTTTATGAAGAAACATTCAAGAAGACTTAAAAGACATTGTTTTTATCAAATATTTTCATATACTGAAGATGTTCACTGGAGTACAGCCGAAATATTTGATAAAAACTATGTTAATTCTTCTCATACGTCTGTTAATAATTAAACTGTATGCCAAGTCAACATTTTTAATTATTTTATGTGTATGAGAGACACCACTACTAACTGGGCATTTGACTGTGGTTTTATAACTCACAGTTAGTAACTTTTTTCTGATCATAGGCTTTTCTAATTAGTAATAAAAAATATATAAACACCAAGATATAAAACTACAAAACAGCTTTAATCACCTTTTGGAGTTTCCATGTTGGATGTGAGGCAATGACCTGATAGCTTGCTGGCATAACACGTGTAAAACTAAATCTGTTCAACAGAAACAAAATGAACATGGTTTTAGTACCTGAACAATTCTCAGTACAAGACAAAATTACAAGCCTGTTTTTCCGAATGTACATAGATGCAATCATAAAAAAATATTTTGGTTTCAGAAATTAAGAGGGTGTTTAAACTTGCATACTTTAAAAAACTCTAAATCTTGCAAATATATTTTGTAATAGCTTTGCTGGTGTTAGAGAAATAAAAAGCAGTAAAGAAGCTGAATGTTTTTTCATGGTTGGTACTTTAATACATTACCAGTCGAGAGTATTTTCCTCGCAACACAGTAATTTGGCCATAAATTGACCAACAGGCTACACACCTGTTTCTAAACTTTTTCTAAAGTCGATCAAGAATTCTTAGAAATCGTTATTAAGACATAGTACTTACAATCCAGATTCTGTGGTAACTGTTTTTCGATCCACATCTAAAACCAAAATTTAGGGTATTAATCTTGAATATGTGAATATTCCTAAAACATTAATTTAAAAAACTTTGTAGCTAACTAAACTGAATTGAATATAGCACAAAGGAGGGGAACTTTGAACAGCTTTAATGATAAATGGAATATAATAACGAAATGGTTGAAAGAAAGAAAGAAAAGATTCTTCTTTCTTTTTTCTTTTGCAAATATTTATTTTCAATTTGTTGTAAAAAGTAACTTGATGTTATGTAATACTGAAATTATTGTTTTGTTATTTGTTGCACAAAGTCAAAATCTTTCTATTATAGATCAATGTAATTTGATGTTTTTGTAATTATCTAAACATTTTTTGGAAACCTATTTGTGCTTAATTTTAACAATTTTTACAGAACTACAGTGTTGGTTTGAACATGATATTCAAATTTGACACAGTTTTTCACTCTTGCATCATCCCTGTTATCAAATCCACAGTACTACAAGTCATTTCAGTTACAGTAATCCTGAAAAAATTAAAAATGAAGAGTTTTCTGGTATAATTCTAAAAAACTAAATTATTATTATGATCCTGAAATTTCATCAACAAGAAGAAAAGTTTGAGGACTTTCTAGTAAACATAGAAGGATTTTTACAAACTAAATGAATTTTGAAAGTACTGTGAGTTTAAGAAGGTATTGCTTTAGTTAAACATGTTAACATCTACTGTTTTTTAGAGAAAAAGATTTCCTAATTTTCCCACAGACATTAAGCATAATAAACACACTGCAACATTTGTGGTGGCGGTTCTACTCCAGCTGTCAAAATTTCTTTCCATTGGCTATAGTATACATGGTACACATAGAAAAATTAAACTGAACGTGAAGCCAGAACCACAATAGCAAACCTTGACACTTGAACCTTAACATATATTCCTAATTACCATAATAACAAAGAGCTCTGCAAATCAATAGCTTAAATAGCTCTAATCCATATAAGGAAAGTATTTTTCTTCGTTTCTGTTCCAACTGACTGTCATTCCTTGTTCATTACAAAAGAATTCCATTAGTTTGAACTAAAGACTTACCTTTTGATTTAAGAGTTATTGCCACTCCCGATGGACCCTGATCTCGCCCTTTGCTTAGCACCTGAAATGGATGTTAAGCTGTCAGCTGCAGTGGGGAGCGTGAGTAAGAGGGATGGGGTGGTAATTGGGGAGGAGTCGAAGGCGAGAAAGAGTAAGGAGATTGGGAAACAAAATTTCCTGTAATTTTTCCATGTTATTCACTTTACCCCAAATACAAAATACTGTCTATAAGTAAACTGGTTACAAATTTTTAACTGGTTTAATTATAGAAACAAATAAACCAGAGGTTAAAGTGTATACTATTATAGGCATCGTGGAACTTAGAGTATTAGAAAGTATGTCGAAATGCATATTATTTGCAAAACCTTAATATCTCAGCAACCGAAAGAGCTATTTTGATGAATTAAACGACATTTTTCATCTTTTTCGACAAACCTTCTAACACTCTAAATTCCATAATTCCGATATATACACTTTAAATAGAACTACAACATGCTCAATATATTGAGCTGTTGTTTATTATTTTCTTTGCATTCATTGTAAGGACTAAAATAAGCTATACTAAAGAAGAAAGTATTACTGACAAATTTTCAGTTTGTACTTTGAAATAATAATTATCATTAATTTATAGTTTCCTAAAAAGCAACACGTCTTGATTCTGTAGACATCATGTTCTGTATTTTCTAGTCTTCCTGCCTTCCTCAGTGTGACTCAACTAGTTATGAACTATTTTCAGACTGCCAGTATCAATTGTTCTTTCTTTTCTTAATTAAAAATCCACAATTTACAAAAATACAAGATACAAATGAACTATTGAACTGTTGTTGTAATCACAAGCTTAATTTAAGGAGCCTGTCAGTAAAAGCAATTGGTTCAGTCTGCAGTGTATTTTGTCAAAATAAAAATACAATTCATACAAAGTTAATATTACCTTGCCAGAAACAGAAAACCCGGTAAACACAAAATTGATATCTTGTCCCTTGCTACATTTGTCTGTGGTACCATCTATCACCAACTCCACACTGCTGGGTTCTGTATGATGTGTACGGCGGAAAATAAGTTAGTGACTCATACAGAAAATCAGAATCATTATACGAAAATCTTCTTCCTGAAATCAATATTTGCAAAGTAATTTGGTCCATGCTTAATTATTTTAGTCCTTCCTGTTAACTCATTAGCTAATCATGACTGTTTCGTTATACATCATCCAATCATTTTACATTATTCATCATCCAATCTTGTTTAATTATTTATCATCCAATTACGTCTCATTATTCATCATCCAAAATGTTACATTATTCATCATTCAATCATGTTTCATTTTTCATCATCCAATCATGTTTTATTATTTATCATCCAATCATGTTTCATTATTCATCATCTAATCATGTTTCATTTTTCATCATCTAAAATGTTACATTATTCGTCATTCAATCATGTTTCATTTTCATCATCTAATCATGTTACAGTGTATCCAATGTTACGTTGATCATGAATCATCCAACCATGTTTACAAGATTTCACATCATGTTAAATTAATCATTCACATAAAATAGATGATAATTATTGCTGCATATAATAACTATATCACAATATACTAAGTAAACTTACCAAAGCTCCAACCAGATGGGGGTTCAACTCTTAAAACAAACGTTCCCTAAAACAGCAGAGCCCAGTATCATTTCAGAAATCATTAGTGCAAGCAAAATTTGCACCTCAAATTGTTTAATGCAATAAACTTATAAGGAAATCTAAAAAACAGAAAAGTTAATAGTAGTTTTAAAATTACAAATGTAAAAATTCAACATTTACAACAGCTTACTGAACTAACAGAACTTGTTATTGTTATCATTTCAGTGCATTTAATTTAACAAAAAGCTAATAATTAATTTTCATTTTTTAAATCCCTAAAAGAATGGTTGTTTTTTCAACCAGAAAATGAAAAATATTAATCCCATCAATTTTCTGGGCATCATCATAAAAGTCAATCAAAAAAAAATTGCAGAAAAACTGTAGGAACACATATTATGTATACTCATTTTTCTCCAGTTTATTGTAATTCAGGACAAAAAAACAGGTGCTAGGCAGATGGGCTAACAAGTAGGTAAACAGATGGATGGATAGATTCTGAAGTTGAAAAAACATGAATTCAGCATATGCTCTCAAGCTACAGCTGATTATTATTGCCATGCCAAACATACCTTGTCATAAAGTGGTATCAAAAAGTAACCATTGTTTGGCGCACAATCTGTTCTGTACTTCATTGTCCCTTGCTTGGTATACAGTTTCACCTATAATTTAATGTCAATAAAGGTTTCAAAAGCTAGTATACAGGTCAAGAGGAGTCAGGATGGCTGAGCGGTTAGCACTCATGCCTCCCACCAGTGTGGACCCAGGATCAAGCCCTGGTTTCCGCATGTGGGCTGAGATTTGTCGATCTCAATCTGACTCTGAGGGTTTTTCTCTGGGCTCTCCGGTTTTCCTCCCTCAACAAAATCGACACCCAGCTAATTCTATCTGGCTATGGAGCTGTGCTCCGAGGTCACGCATGGGTCGTATAGCGGCAGCAATATGTGCCTTAACATGCTTTTGGTCTGACCTCGTTGAGCTGCGTCCTTTGCAATTCAGTCCACAAGACTGCAAGTAAGGGCGATTAGCTTGCTAGATGTTATTATTATTATTATCATTAAGAAATCCTGAAAAGGTTATTATGTGTACTGGGACTGGCAAGGATTTTAAGAAAAATGCTATTTAGAGTGCTAGGTAAAGGACAAAGAACTTAAGAAACCAATGGTCATTGGCTAGGACTTGTCCTCTTTTTAGAATATTCAAAGGTAATTAAAATCATAAGTCAGTTTTTAAAACAATTTTAAAACAATCGCATTCCTGGCAGCTAACTCATTGTCATCAGCATAGCTAATTTTTCCATTTAAAGATTAATTCATACTGTTTCAGAAAGAGCTAATTATAAATAAATTAATGACAAATGCAACCCGCCTCACTGATGGGTATACATGTGACAACAAAGCTGATTGGCTTATTTTATTTTTATGTTTTCTTTATAGATTTGATTGGCTCATGCATGCTGTCCTACTTGGAAAAAATTAGACAGTATACAAATTAATACAGTAATTGTCTGTTCCAACCAAATCTACAGAAAATATATATATATATATATATATCTGTATAGAAAATACAAAATAAGCCAGTAAGGGTCAATGTCACATGTGAGCCCATCAGTGATAGCGAGCTGCAGTTGTCAGAAAACATTTATTTGGTAGACTTTTCCAGCCTTGATTTGCTGAGTTTTACAAACTTTCTGTTTTGTTATTTTTGGAATCCCTATGAAGGAAGAAGACAGACTTCTGAGGCACAGGAACAATGGCCCCAGCAAACTGATTTCAAAGAGCCCCAAAAACTTGGTTGAGTGTTTGACATCCTGCATGCTTGAACAGTTAGACAGTAAGAAGCTATATAATTCGCAATAATATGTTAATAAAAACATAATGTCATAAAATGCCTGTAACTTATTTTGGATAATTTAAACCATTCGTCATATAGTTTAAAGTTATTAAAACTGCAAAAAACATTTTGAGTTTGGTCAAATTGTTTTTTTATCCACATTGGTTGAAACTAGCAAAACTTTTGGGTATCTCAGAGGTTTCATGACTGCATTTTACGAGGGACGGGTTGTGAAGTCATTCCCGATTTGAAGTATTGAGTAATGTGTTCTTTTCTAATGCAAAGAGGCAAAAGAATGCAGAATAGAATGAAGACTATAAAAATCTATTTCTGAATAAAAAATCTTTAACTCAATCATGTCCATTTTAGTGTGTTTTGATCTAAAGATAACTGTTAGCACTAGAAACCTTGAACAAAAAATAGGCAGTCAAAGACTGCATGTGACTCAAGGTAGAATGCATGACAACAGTAATTCAAATGGAAGGCTCCAATCATTTTTTGCTCGTTGACTATTAGAACTCGATATAATTTTGTAACCCAAAATAATCTGATCCAATTCGTAACCTGAGCCTTCGTTCTCTTAGCCAGCGAGATCTCCTTGATGACGATCACATGTTTGAATAACTGCTAGGAATGCCTATCTCAATGGGGATGGTTACAACTCACTCATTCACTCATTCGAACTGTTGACATAGTGACGGGAGGCCTAATAAGGCCTTTCGCCACAAAAATAGTTACACAAACACTTTTTAGGGAGGGTGGGTAAAATCTGTTCCCCCAGGGCTACTTTTGTCACAACTCATCCAATTGATATTTGGCATACATGATCAATTTTTTTGTACTACAAATTAGTGCTATCATGTAGTATCCAAATTATTACCATGGCAACCATTAGGAGAAAAAATGATGTCATATTTGAAAAACAAAATTTCTTAGTTTCTCTGGTGATTTTTTTATTATTTTTCCCCAGTTGATTAGTTGAAAACTACCAAAACACATCAACAAAAATTAAATTAATTTTGGTTTTACTTGCTGTGTCATTGGTCATATCTGTTTCAGGTGGTTCAATAAAGACTAGTTCATGTTTTCATGTAATGGTGTTAGTAATATCTACAGATATTATGTCGGAAAAAGATCTGTTTTGCACCATTACATCGTCTAGAGCGAACGATACTGCAGGCTTTGTTATTCTCAAAAAACTAGAGCTGGCGTTCCTTTTATGTGTTTTTATCACGCTCATCATGGACGTGAACAGGTACTTCTATTGAGTAATGTGTAGATTCATCTATCCAGGAATTTGATACCAAAATAGTCTTGAACTTAAATACGCTGGATAAATTTCAGAGAAAGGCTTTCTCATCTTATTTGCCTGTATTATCTTAGACCACAATAACTAATCCAAAGAATTTTTAAAACACCCTTAGTTTTACAAGAAGCTCAAGACATTCTTAATACCACCCCGAGAAAAATTGACAGCACCTCTTAACCTGTATCGGCGTCCCAAACGATGAAATAAACCAACATAGTTAATAGCAATACCTTCGCTCACGTGATACTAAGAAGTACGCATATGATGAAAGATTTGTCGATTCTAATAGTAATGTAGCCAAGTTTTAACTAGATTGGAACTCACCTCAATCAGTGAGTAGTTAATATCCACCTCTGACTGAACGAATCCTCCACAACCGACCACATCTTGTCCGTTAGACAACACACCACGAACGTGACACAGCAGCATAATAGCGGCAAACTTGAAGTGACTAGCGAGCACGAACACCGGTAAATCAAACAGCTTCTTTACCATTTTAAAAATAGGGTAACTTCTACAAAGACCAGGTAATACTTCTAGATGTTTTTACTCCTATTTTAGTGGCTTAAGCAGATGAAATGAATGAATTATAAGCAAAAAGAAGCACAAATCGATGCTTATGAAAGAAGCCTAGTGGCCTGGCCTTCGATCAGGACGACTTTACGAAAGACTCGACCTGTTCCGTTTTAAAGAGCTTTACACGAAGTAGATAGCTTGATTCGCGCGCAAAAACACGATCTTGCGGCAAGCATCAGAAATGTGGGTTCTTTTGCGAGAAGGAGAAGATGCAACTAATGGTACTAAGTTAATGAGCGAGAAACAATACATTGTTGGACGGAAAGGTATGGGCGCCCGTTCATTTATATGATCTTGCAGAAAACATTTTTCTTCTGACCAAGTTGGTGGTGATTCCTGGGGAATTATTACGCTTCACTGAACCTAGACAATATTTTGTTTATCACACATACAGACGTCTTAATTTATATATGATAACATAAAATTATTTACAGATTCAAAAAAAATAGATGTACCATTAGATAAATTTAACAGTACATGACGACTGGTAGTCCAAATCTTGGATATATAGTTGAAGAAGAAATTAAGAAGAAGTTGAAAGCTCAGAAAAAATTCTACGTCTCGCAAACTGCTCGCTCGATATGTCAACGTATGTCAAGCGGGAATAGACAAGAACTCAACCAGTAACACAGCCCACCATGTGAGTGTCTGTAGCTCAGTGGGTAGAGCATCTGGCCGGTAATCAGAGGGTTGCGGGTTCAATTCCTGTCAGTGACTCAAAATTTTTTCTAAGCTTTCAACTTGTGAATCAATAATTTCTTCTTCAGTACATGACAAAATTTAATATATTGGTTAAATTAAATACTTTTGTCAATAAATTAGTCATTAAGTGGCACCACAACAGATTTTGTTTGGTTCTAACTTGTAAACCAGCGGATCTTTTTGCGATTTTTCGGTTCCTAACAAGAAACAGGTGCAAACTTTAAAGTTTTCCCGGTATACTTAATTGATCGTTGATGAAAGTCGATGACCAATTGATGCAAGTCGAATCTAATTAATCCATTGATATCGACCAATCGATCACAAATGAACTGTGATATATTCATTAATAGATTTCCAAATAAGAACATGTTTATTCCTGGCTTTGGAAGATCCCATTGCCATTGATGCAAATCATTATACAGCCGGGAAATTCTGTTTGATATTCAATTAATCATCAATTGACAGATACCAATCAATGGCAGTTAACCAATTTTCATCGACTGTTGACTATTTATTAGACTGATTTCCAATTATCGATTTCACCAAAATTTTTAGTACGACAGGGAGTTTTATGCTCATTATACAGTCTGTAGGTTTGATCAAAACTTAATGTGGTGAATTTTTAATAATGCAGTTTTGTGGTTTTTAATGTGCACAACACCATCTCATTAAGAGTTTGAAAATTGTCTTATGATATTAACATGCATGTATTGTGTTTTCATAAATAGACTGTAACATTGTTATTGAAAAAGATCCATCAATAAGCCGCAAACATGCCATCATGACAGTGAAACATGATGAGAAAAATTTGGTAGGTGGATAACTTGGTTTATTATATAGCACAAACTGGCATTTTGTTTCTAGAATTGAAATTATGAAAAAAGTTTATTGCTAGTCAAAATATGTCCATTTAATGCTCATGAAAAATTGGACAAGAACAAGTGAAGTCAATCTTGTTAACAAGAAACCTGTTATGGATAGTTGACAAGTTCAAAATTATCAAGGTTGGCTATTGAAGCAGTTAAATGCGATGATGTTATGATTCCATCCTTGTGGTTGTGAATGCAATTTAGCATACAGTATGTGAAACAGAAGCCAAAAAAAACTTGGAGAACCATATCATAATTCAATAAAAATAATAATAATAACAATAATGATAATAATAATAATAATGATAATGATAATGATAATGATGATAATAATAATAATAATAATAACAATAATAATAATAAATGATACTGCCTTCACCAATGTGTCATTGTGTTTTGCAGGCTGATCCAGCTAAAATTCCTGAGCTAACCTTGCAAGATACATCAAAATATGGCATTGTTATAAACAAAAAGAAAGTGACAGGTCGTGTTACCCTTAAAAGTGGCGACAAGATTTTGTTTGGCACCCACAACAGTTATTTCAGGTATTAGAAATGTGTAGTTCATGCTATTAATTCACTCACAGGTTTTTGCTTTGGCTGTAATTTATGGTTGTTTAGCCCAGATCAGTCAGCTGAATAACAATAAATTCATTAACCTGAAGTCTTTCTCAGGAAAGGATAGTGGAGGGGAGGAGGGTTGGGGGGGGGAGGGAGGGAGGGTAAGTCACATCAAGCCTTCCCTCTCCTAATCATTTTGATCAGAGGCATTTGAGGTTTGAAATACAGTATAGCAAACAAATAGTGTTCCAGATTATAGAAATGATATATCCATTATTTTTTTACTATTTTCTTTGATGTCTAACACACCTATTTTGAAAGGAATTTTTTTGTGAATTTAGTCAAATGATATAAATTTTGGGTGTACTGACTCTCTACATACTTTCTTGGTGGAAAGGCAACCCAAGAGTACCACCAGACAGAAAGTGAATTATCTGAAGGCATTGCCGAGAATTTGAGTAAAGTTGCTCTAATTTAAGCCCTTATCCAGGGTTAATTACCAAGACAGCCAAAAGGCTTTGTAGGGAATCAAAAATGGATTACCGTTATTCAAGCTTTGGACAATCTAGCCCTCACAGTTATTGAACTAAATCTAACTGTTCAGCCTGTCTTTTTTCCTTTTGATGTAGGTAGCCACTCCAGAAATCAAAGCAAAAAGTTATGTATGACTCCAAACTGTCATTTTGCTCAGGACTCTTAAACTATTCAAATTAGTAAATCCACAGCAAACAGAAAAATGTATTTTTTATTAATTATTAATTCCTTGTAGGGTGTGTTATAATCCGATGGTGGTAGTCACATCCTGTCTGGATAGTAATCAGAAGAAAAAGATAAAAAGTCTTCTTCTGAAACTTGGTAAGCTTATAAAAAGGTAAAATCTGCGTCATGATGGTGGCGCAGTGACCTGTGATTAGTATTTCTGACTCATAATTCTTGGGTCCAGGAGTTTGAGCCTCAGCCAGACCACTGTGATGTGTTCTTGAACAAGACACTTTAATTACCTAATTTGTTCCAGTCAACTCAGCTGCATTAATTTAAATAAGTACCAGTTCTGCTAGGAGCTAACCTGCGATAGATTTGTGTCCTGTCCAGGGGGAGTCAAGACTGAGATAATATGAGTCACTTAGGTTCTAGAAAGGATTTAGATTTTTAGGTTATGTCATCAAGACAACTGGGTTGACTCTTATCAATATCATTGTTATAAAATGAATAAACTTGGTTGTTATACCAACTTTAGTTTTTGCTTGTTGAAAAGTAAATGCAACAAGTAAAGAAGAATAGAAACAACAAAACTACATGGGACAAAATTATGAGGGAAGCATCATATATTGAGTTTACCCACAATAAACTTTAGGGGGGGGAGGTGGGGAAGGTTGGTGGCTGTGTTTTTTCTCCAGAAAGCCATGTGTAAAAATCAGTAGTTTGGGAAGAACAAAATTCAAATGCCTCAACATTTAGTATAAATGTTCAGACCTCATGCTGCCACATGGGCTTTTATATATGTGTGTGATACTATTGTCTAATTGTTATGTTTATGTATATATAATGAACAATAAAAATAATAATTGTAGCAATTTTTCTGTGACATTTTGAGGAAGGAGGGAGTCTCTCAAGAGAATTATATGTTTGATATTTCTAGTGGGTGATTTTGGTATGTGACATTTTCCCAATAACTTGAGAACTTCTTCAAGCCATTGTGTAGTGTTTTTTGATTATATGGATAGCTATTTTGGTCAAGCAACAAAAAGTTGCTAGAAAAAAAAGCTAATGTGCATATCAAAGATCTAGCAGTGCTTTATTTACTCAGCTGAAAATATAAAATGTATGAGTGCAACATTGTTATTGAAAAAGACCCATCAATAAGCCACAAACATGCAATCAAAACTTGATTTATTATAGCACAAACTGGCATTTTGTTTCTGGGATTGAAAGTATGAGAAAAGTTATTTTGGTCAAGCAACAAAAAGTTGCTAGGAAAAAAAGCTAGGGTGCATATCAAGGATCTAGCAGTACTTCATTTACTCAGCTGAAAATATGAAAAGTATGAGTGTTTTACTTAATTCCAGTAAACACTGACATCCATACAATAAATGTATGAATGACTCATAAGAAAAGTTTTGAAAAACTAATTGAAGGCTTTTTGCCATCAGGTTAAAAATTGTTGTTTATACTGTTATTTTTGTCAGGAGGACATGTTGTGAATGAGTGGTGTATAGAACCGGATGTTGCTTTCCTTGTCATGGCAGAATTAACATTTACAGTCAAGGTACTTATATTTATGATTATGCAAAGGTTATTGCATCCACCGTACCTGGCTAGCCCAGTTGCAGGGTTCGTCCAGGTCCTCAAAAACCTTAAAAGTCCTTAATTTTCACTTTCCAAAATTTGAGGCCTCAAAAAGTCCTTAAACTTTACAAAAATCAGTCATGGTCCTTAAAAAGTCCTTAACTTTTTGCTTTTTCACATTGCTTTTTTTTTTTTAATCAGCCATCATCATGTGATGCTTCGAGAAGCATATATCATACAGTTTGTTGAGTTTGAATGAAGGCTACACTGTTATGTTGTCATAAAAAGTGCACAGTAATAGTTCTGCTTACATAATGCCAAATCAAACCTTTGCAGTTCTATAGACTTTAGTGTCAGGTCCGTCCCTATAACTATATAACTGTGTCAAAGAAAATCAACATTGTAAAAAGTTGTGTTTTAGGTCAGTTCTGGTGGTTGAAGTCCCATGGCTTAGGTCCTCAAAAACCAATAATCTTATTAAAAAGTCCCAAAAAAGTCCTTAAATTTTGCTTTGAGAAAAGCGGACAAACCCTGCAGTTGGTAAGTTGTCAGTCTGCTTTACTAGGTACCCAGGTTTGGTTCCTACCACTAGACCTTTACCTTTTGGAGTTTTAACACTGGGGGCTCTTGGTCCCTCTGGTGGGTGGAGCTAAGTGAATAGAGACTCCGTGTCTAAGTGATGTCAATGGAGGCATAGCATGTCTAGCTAGCGGAGTTATGTTAGATGTCTTTGTGCCTCTTGTAGATAAAATTGTGTTAATGGTGGCACTGTGCCTCTAGTTGAGTTATGTCAATTGAGGCTCAACAGCTCCAATAGGTGGAGTTTTGTCAATGGAGGCTAAGGATTTCTGGTTGGTGAAATTATGTCTATAAAGTGGCTCTGCGCTTCTAGTTGAGTTATGTTATATGAGGCTCTGCACCTCTGGTAGTTGGAGTTACACCAATGAAGGCTCAGTATTTCTGGTTGGTGGAGTTACCGTAAAGATGTCTCAAAGTCTCTGGTTGGTGGAGCTTTTTCAAAGATGTATTTGTGCTCCTGGTAGGTTGAGTTATGTCAATGGAGGCTTGTTATTTCTGGTAGGTGAAGTTGTATCAATGAACTCTCACAATTTCTGGTGGGTGGAGTTATGTCAATGGAGGCTCAGTATTTCTGGTTGGTGGAGTTATGTCAATGAACTCTCACAATTTCTGGTGGGTGGAGTTATGTCAATGAAGGCTCAGTATTTCTGGTAGGTGGAGTTATGTCAATGAACTCTCACAATTTCTGGTGGGTGGAGTTATGTCAATGAACTCTCACAATTTCTGGTGGGTGGAGTTATTACAATTGAGGTTCAGTATTTCTGGTTGGTGGGGGTATGTCAATGGAGGCTCAGTATTTCTGGTTGGTGGGGGTATGTCAATGGAGGTTCAGTATTTCTGGTTGGTGGGGGTATGTCAATGGAGGCT
>JAOBAT010115412.1:19001-37146 GCA_026413305.1 Hydrozoanthus tunicans
ACTATGTTCTCAAAACGAATAATTACTAAGAATTAGACAGGTCGACGGCTTTTGAATGCAGAAAGGTGCTAATTGTGCTATTGTTAAACTGTGATCTGTTTGGCTAAACTGAAAAAAATTGACCATACCTTCATAAGTAAGCTAGTGTGTTTTTTTCCAGTTCATTAATTGAAGCCTTCTAGTTGAAATACTTCTGTTCTTGAATTAAAAAAAAAACTTGTAATCTTTTTCACACAGATGATAAAAGTTTTAAAATAGAGATAGTTTTGAAAGGTTGCCTGTGCCTTATTTCATACTACACTAAATAAGTGTTTTAGTGACCAATTATTAAGTAAGCTGATGTTCTTCTGTCTAGTTAAATCGTTGAAGCCTTTCTAGTCCTGTTTTCAAATTTAAGAAAAACTCCGCGTTGGGAACATTGAAAGTGAAAAGGTTTTCTTTGTTTTTGCTTTGGAGTTCTATGATTATTATAGTATAAAAGAAACATTGCTTTCTAAATAGAGGGTTCACTGAGCACTTTTTACTTTAAAACTATGTTGTGCAAGCTTGTTGATGTATTCTCAGTAGGAAAATTAAAATATTCTGCCGCGGAAATATGAACAATGGGTGGCTGCCTAGTTTTAACACGGATTATTAATTAACAGTGATTACGACCGTTGTTAATTTCAGTATAAACGACTACTTTTGAGCATTCATATGTCTGGCGGCACGGCTGTGATCGAAGAACCCGGTGAATCGAGTCAACACGATACCAAGACTCGAACGAGATTAGTTGAGGATAAGACTCATGTAATGATGGTCGATTCCAAAGAACACAGTGCTCTCTCGTCAGATGCTAAACAATGGATGGCTGGTATAGTTGATGAACTGCGAAGGTATTTCCAACGTTACAGGAATGGTTGATATGTTGTGTTTTAGTCACACAACAAATTTAAAGCAACTTGTGGGATATGCTATTTGTTTCTCCCTGATGAACTGTAATTCATCTGCACTGATAGAGTTTTTGTCTGCCTCGGAATTTTTTGGAGTCTTGGCATTCCAAGGCAGACAAAAACTCTATCAATGAAATGATCTACATGCAAAGCCTATCTTAACTCTGAGGAAGGTCACAGATAGTGGTCGGAAATTTAGAGACGTTTTTTGAAAAATTTTTAGATCAGATACAAACCTTTCATGAATAATTATTATATTTACTGATCGCAGTTTACCGAAAACATTAAGTTTCAAGAATGTTCTTCGGGTATGTCATCTTCTCATTTTATCATATGTATCATAAGAGTTTTGATTACGTTAGGTTTTTTTATAAATATATGTACAGTAAGCTTCACTTTCACATTAATACAGAAACAATAAGAATGGCGTAAAGCTGGTGTGTTCAATAAATAGCACAGTTAAAACCTTTGATTAACGTTGTACGTTGAAATGGCTATCCGGATATTGGCAGTTTTAAAAAGACTGGCAAACAAAATTTCTGTCAAGAAAGTGACTCTTTAAGCTGACATTAACAAAAGTCATTGCATGTAATACGTAAATCAAAGAACTCATAACACAGAAAGTGCTTTGTACAGGGCTCTATTCACTGTTATTTTTGCGCTGCCTCGCCCATTGATATGTTTTCTATCAACACCTCCCCACACGCTCGTTTTAGTCATTTTTGGACGGGGAACTATATTTCAAACAACAAGACTAGCAGTTTCTATTTATGAAATAGATATAATCACCTTTTTAGGGGGAATGTTACTGACAAATCTATTTTGAAAGGCACAAGAAACGGTTGGTTCCTGAGTCGGAGTTTGGACTTTCTCTTCTTCACTGTTCTCTGGAGAAGTACTGCAATTCAAGTTTAGATGCTGGTACTTATTCATTTTTCTCACACATAGTCATAGTTCAGTTGTGCACCTGCTCGCTCGATATGCCACATAGTCATATGCTATATGATTTTATTCCTCAAAAGTGTGATGTAGAAGTTTGCAACTCATACGTAGTTTGTTGTTCTTAAACAACTGTTCTCATAGCGCGTGTTGAATCTGGCTGGATCTGCGGATTTTTGGTCTTAAGAAGAAGAATTTTATATATCAAACAATGTATCTTAAATTTCCTTGACATTTCTTCAATAAGGTAAAATTCTTTGCATAGACTTTACTGTAGGCGAATGATAACCTCACTTGACAATGATGAAAAATGTCATCGAAACGTCGTTTATCAGCTTCAGACATATTAGATTTAGAAAATATAAACTATCTGACTGGGACATAAAAAACGGCTCTTGATAGACCTCAACCGTTTTGTACTTTGCTAATTCAGTATCAGGCCGATGGAACCAAGAATATCAGTTTTTCATCCTACAGTTAATTCACTTCCTTGTTTCCATAGTCCCCGAGTTGACCCAAGCTCTAGTCAGTCAGTCGTTCCACATGGCGGATATGACGTCACAAGTAGCTGCGTCATCACAGGCATCCCAGCTCAATTCACCTCAGGTATGCTTGCTTTAGCTCACAGGCATCCAAGCTCAATTCACTCTAGCTTCGCTTGCTTTTGGTGAGTTGTCCAGTCAAGTAACTCGGAATAAATTTTGTGTAAGTGCTCGTGTGTGTTTTGTTAAACTTGACATTAATGTCTTGCAAAGGAATACACGACGCAAGATAAATGAAGGTTGGATCTCTTGTTTAGAGATGCATGTAACAGACGTCATTCTCGATGTGTATAAAGAAAATCTAAATGAACGGCTATTACAACATCTTTTTTGGGCAGGTTTGATGGCAATATTTCGACTAGCCGTGATACTCTTTATCAATCCAAAGCTGGAGAAGCTATCAAGCTTTTAGCTGCCCAGTAATGAAGTTGGTGAAATTAAGTTCTTACCCAACAGCAAAATAAATAGTTAAAAAAACGAAATTAACCCCTGGCCTTTAGCCTGCGTCACAGACGACACGCAGGCTACTGGCCCTGAAATGGGGAAATCTGCCTCTCGAGTCTAATGGTGTGTTTGTACGTCATATCTGAGAACAGTTTATTCATTGTTGTCATAATTCTTTCTTCAGTTCAAAAGACCTTCAGTTCCTACAAAACAAAAGCAGAATGCAGAGCAGGGTGTTTTAAAGAGGTAAACTTTGTTCTTAAATACCCCCCCCCCCCCTCCTCCCCCCAACAAACTTGGAACCTTAAAGGCGAAAGCAGGGTCCATCGCTATTTCTCTTTTATTAAAACAACAAACTGTAAGGAACTCCCCAAGAATTTGTTACCACCAGCTCAGTTTTTACTTTCATGTTTGATAATGAAAGCAAGCAACTACAAAAAAATTAATTGTTATAGATCATACACATACTTGTTTTTCATTAGGCAAAGTGCAATCTAATTATTTCCGTTTATGGGTTGTAGATAGCAATAACTACGGTGAAGAAAACTTAAAGCTACTACTTCTAAAGAACCACATTGAGTGGCAAATCCCCTTGCTTGAAGTTGTGCGACAGCGGCCCACCTTTGTTAACACTGGCAATACCTGCTTTTACTTTCTGGCAAAGGAGAGGAAATACAATAAAAACCCGCGTGTAAGAACCTATTGAATTAAGAACCTGCTGGCAGAAATTTGCTGTTTTAAAACTCAAAATATCATACGTGCCCAATACCCCAAACAGTAAATCGTCTTTAAACAGTATCGGTTTGTCGAAACAAGCAATGTCCATCCGACAAAGCTAGCCAGTGTCGCGTATACAAAAGGGAACTGGGTTTCAAGGCGCTGTTTTGTTAAGCCAATTTTTGAAATCGGGTTCTTATATGTGGGGTTGCATTGCATTTTCATGTAGAATGCAAAAGTAATATTTTCCCAAAATTTTATTGAAAAAACTGATTTTGCCAAGTGACTTTTTTTCGTTGATTTTAGACTTAATTTTTGCATGTAATTGCTGTATTAAAATCAATAAACTCGAATTTTCACCACATTGACTAGTAAAAAGTTTTTAGTTCAGTGATTGTTAACATTATTATTTCATTTTCGGTCAAAAAAGAGCCGCGGAAAAAACAGCCCTGGAAAACCCTGGATTTTTTAAACTTTAAAGGTGTACGAAACCTGTTACAATGAAGAACAAAAAAATTTTTTTTACGGTACTCAACAACCATGTCTCCTCCATAAAACTAAGAGCCTAGTTAAGCTACGATGAACCAAAAATAATTACCTGATGTTAAAGACAAGGAGAAACTCGGAAAAATTCCGAGCCCCAGATGGGATTTGAACTCACGACCTTCCGTACTCTAGTCGGATGCTCTAACCACTGAGCTACTGGAGACTCTATGGTGAGTAAGGATCGATTTTTAGGTTCACGCGGTTCCAGTCTGAACCCAAAAATCGAGTTCATGGGTTCAGAGGTCGTGGGTTCAAATCCCATCTGGGGCTCGTTTTTTTCCGAGTTTCTCCTTGTCTTTAATATCACGTAGTTAAGATACACTTCGCTTAAACTGCTAATAACCACCTTAAAATACAAGAACCTGTTTTGCCAAACTTTAAAAAATGTAGGTTCTTACATGCAGGTTTATATTGTACCTGCTTTTACATTCTAGAACAAGAGAAGAAAATCAAAGCCAGACAAGATTAGGAAGTGAAAGTAGCAGCGACGAGGAAATGATGAGTAAACGAAGAAAAGTTTGTGATGATCAAATGGAGGTAGTACGTAACAGCCAGAATATAAGCACGATTGGCGGCACCACAGATCAACGTCAAGCAGACTTTACAGAAATAGAAAGTGTGAACACAAAACATGATATCAGTCGGTCGGTTAAGCAAGTCCCAGAAACACAAAGCATAAACACTAGTGCTGTTGATACATCTCGTGTACAGTCATTTCCGGAAACACAGGAGGACATGAGTGTAACACGCAGTGGTAAAGTAGTTCCAGAAACTCAAGATATAGATAAGAGTCATTGCGTTTTCGCTGGTAAACTAGGAGCTCAGACACGAGAAATTGGTGGACATGAGAGCGGAGGTCGTGTCAGAAAGCTAGTGTCTGAAAGCCAGATTCCAGAAACGAGTAACCCTATGGCAAAAGATTTTCTTGTAGCAGAGACACAAGAAAAGGCACAAAATGGCAGCCAGTCTCTCAGCGATATATCTAAGAGTGTGATTACTGACTCTTGTCCGTTGGAAGATAGAAACGAAAGAGGAGAAAATATTGAGAATTCCCAATCTGTTTCGACCAAAACAGAAGAGCGAAAAACTAGGGTTAGGGGCTCTTCTGCAGATTTCACGACCAAGGATGATGCAAACAGCAATATTACCCCTCTTGTAAATATAAAGAAAGAAAAGGCTTCTATGAGAGAAAGCCGGGGTCAGAGCCGCAGTAACTGGCTTGGTACCAGAGACGAAGAACATGGTTTAGAAAAATGTGATGGAGATGAAGGATCTACCGCTTTGATGTCTGGCATCGCTAATCAGGGTGTCGATAGAAAGCGGCCAAGAACCGAACCGACATCAGGGAATGGAGGAGTCGATTCTGTTATAAAGACAGAGCCTAGGGAACACCTTGATGTTGCGTCCGTGGTACCACTTGGTTTCCTGAGTTCGCGTTTGCCTCGTCAAGTAAGTATTATAAAGCTCATATAGTGCTCTCTGTCTCTTATCCTCTGGTTCCTAAGTGGCATGTGAGGACTCCACCAGGGATCTATATTTCCGACGTCCCTTGCCTATTAACTAACTGTCTCCCTTGTCAGTCCCGCATCTTTCAGTTCTACCTCGACCGAACCTTTTTATTTTGGGTCTGCCTCTAATAATTTAGGGTTTTCGAAAAATGGTTACGGACGAGAAATCAGAAAGCCCTTGCAATGAATCAAGTTTTTTTAGGTGCTTTGATACCAGAAGGTTATCATGACATAGGGTTTTTTTTCCGAGTGTCAAGTTTTGTTTTATAGTTTACTTTTTATTCAAGGATGCTTCCACTTTATACGTTTACAGACCTTTGAGATTTTAGACATTTCTAAGCCTAGTTCACACTTGTGAGATGAGCGCAAGCACATTTATATGGAACCGATGTTCACACACAAGAAAATAAAAAATACGCATGCGCAAAGTGGGCTGGTGACGACATGCTTATGCTTGTTTTACGGATGTTCCACTGGTGAAACAAACGACATAAGCACAGGAAAAAAGAATATGTATCTTTTTCTTGTGCTTGTTCTTGACCTTGTGCATGTTTCGTGCATGTTCACACAGGAACAAGCACAAGAAAAAGAAACATTTTCTTTTCTCTTGTGTTTGTGCTTATGCTTATGTCGTTAGTTTCACCAGTGAGAACATCCGTGAAACAAGCATAATCATGTCATCACCAAAACCCCTTTGCGCATGCATATTTTTTATTTTCTTGTGTCTTTGTCACATGTGTGAACATCAGTTCTTTATGCATGTGCTTGTGCTTATCTCACAAGGTTGAACCAGGCTAAAGTTCGCAATTGGAACCCAAACAGCAAAGCCGTAATACTGGTTCTGAAATGATTATTTCAGTGTAATTTTCTCAATCTAAAAGTTTGTCTACTTAAGTATCAATCCATTAATTCATTTCTTTGTATGCTTGTTTGTGTGCAAATTCATTCAATCATTCACTCGTTGGTTCTTTTGTTTATTTATTCATTCATTCAATCAACAGTTTCATTCATTTGTTGGTTCGCCCATTCGTTAATTCATTCAATCGTCTTTTCGTTTGAATTCTTTCATTATGTCGTCGTTACTTACCTAATAAACCGATTGAATATTGGCTGAAAGAATTTTTATTTCTTAGATTTTTTGCTAGCTAGGCTCCCGCAGGAGCGCCCACAAACAGTTTTTCAGCGGACTTGCGCTTATGAGGCAGCCATTTTGTTATCAAGAACATGGTAGTCGAGGTTTTTCCGAATAAACTCCTTTATATCGGCAACAGTTTTTGTTTCGTTCATTTCAGTTTTAACAATTGTTTACGGAAAGAAATACTTTGTTTGTACACTGCAGAAGCCAGCAGGTTTCTCCAAAGAAGAGTCGTGGGAAGAAATCCCTGCCAATCTTGTAATTGTCCAAGATGTCTCGCTCGTGGTGCGTAAGCCAGGCTACAGTTCCAGCAAAGAAGCAGCTGTCAATCCTGATGTAAAAAACTTTAAGAAATTTAGAAAGGTAACCTTCTTCCATACAGTTTTTTGTTACTGTTGAGTTCTTGGGTTTTACTCGTTCCCTAAAGACGCCAAAGACATAAAAAAACAAAAGGGCCCTTTTGGTGCTCTTGACAAATGATGTCAACAGCTTTTTGTTCAAAGGCGCCAACATGGCCACTATGACGTCAGGAAGAGCATCACGGAGTCGAGGCTTTACGTTCATCAAGAGATGTAATGTTAGGGAGCTTTAGATACGAGGACACCGACGACGACGTCAGAAAACAATAGTGAGTACAATAACTGCACGTTGGAATGCACCCTGGCGTCTAGAAAATTACAACGTAAAAAGCTCAGCTATGAAGTTTTAACGAGAACAACCTTACAGAAAATTTTGTCAATCTTCAATTTCCTCTAAGAAGAATCTTTTTCTGTTTACAAAGCGTAACTCGAACAATAAAGAAAACAAACTAGCCATACTTGATCGAAAAGGGCAGCTACAAAGGTGTTTTCTGTAAGCCGATGTTGCGGCCGTCCTCGTAAGTTAAACTCCCTATTAACTGGCATAATACCTTATTACATGAAATTTAAGCGTCACGTTAATTTAGCGATTTTGTAGCTGAGCCATGTTTAAAGACACTTAAATTTAGCGATATTTTCCAAAAACTCATTTTTAGTCACTTTATTTTCGCGATTTTTAGTAAAAAATCGGCTTCTTTTTCTTTTGATTCCCATTGTTGTAATTCTTAAGGAGATTAATTTTAACACATCTTGGATCAATTTCATCAACAAAATATAACAGTAACAACAACAAAAACGCATTGTTATTAATAGATACATGTCTCAATTAATCTTCACAACGTTTTTTGTTCCCACACAATACCAAAACATTGACTTTTAAACAATTTTGTTACATTATACCCACTTTTTTTAGTTTTTGAAATATATAGTCACTCCATTTTAGCGTCACGTTAAGTTAGCGACACTTATTTTTAGCGTCACTTTATTTTAGCGAATTTAAAAAATCGCTAAAATTGCAAAATTAAAGTGACGCTAAAATTTCATGTAATAAAGTAGTCGACATCTCGCTGCGGTAAAGGCTAGCGTCCAAGATTTGTTACAACGTGACGTTATGTATGATTCGTCTTTGCACCAATGTGTGGTTGTCTAAATCCATTAGCCGCTATTTTAGGTGTCGTATTTCTTTGTTCGATTATTAAGATTTTAAACTTCATTTTGTGGTAAATTTTGTTCAAACGTTAGCGAGCTGTGTTCGCCTTATCTCGTTGCTGATTGTGTTAGCGAGCTTTGTTCACCTTATCTCGTTGCTGATTGTGTTTACAGCAATATTACGCCGGCTGTGAGGGAATCTTACCGCGTATTATTGGCGGGACAGACCTAATGATCCATCAGTCGAGCGGTGCAGCAGATATGGAGCCTTGGTTCGCGCAGACGAGAGAGGTGTGGTGTTATTTATAGACTTTTATATAGTTTACCTACTGCACCCCTTCGAGTAGCCGATAATGAGTGTGAATCGGTTCATTGCTATTGTACTCGTTGAGAGTGGAGACTGGCACTGCAACCAATTTATATTTTAACTATTTTGTCAAAATTCAAAATGGCGGCGCGGGAGACTGGCACTGCAACCAAGTAACGTCAAAAATCAAAATGGTGGCGCGCTGTAAATTGGAGACTGGCACTGCAACCAAGTAACGTCAAAAATCAAAATGGTGGCGCGCTGTAAATTGGAGACTGGCACTGCAACCAAGTAACGTCAAAAATCAAAATGGCGGCGCTCGGGAAAATGGAGACTGGCACTTCAACCAAGCTACGTCAAAGGTCAAAATGGCGGCGCGCGGTAAATTGGATAGTGACACTGTAACCAAGTAACGTCAAAATTCAAAATGGCGGCACTTGAGAAATTGGAGCCAAGCTACGTCAAAATTCAAAATGACGGCGCGTGGGAAATTCAAACTGAAAAACTGATCAAGATAGATTGGCGTTAGTCATATTACAGAATTGTCAAATTTGTGCTGTTGATATGGACATAGAATTTTAAAAAAAAGTATATCGGAGACCAATAATGTTATACAGTGAAGGTTCAATAAACGAAGATTCTTTTTCTCTTTGTATTTAGGTGAATGCTGAACAAGAAAAGGCAGATAGAGAAGCCGAGGCGCTTTTTAGGTGTGTTTCTTACGCCATAGATACTTTCTCTTGACGACTATCACAGAAATAACATTTTAGATGTTTTGTTTTATTTCGTTTATTTCTCTTGCAGATGGGATGGCAAGCAACATTCCCGCGGTCGATCAAAAAGATGAACTCTGTCTAAAATGCTCGTTGGCCATCGGTCGTTGCACGTTGCGTCGTTTTTTGTCTTTTCTCGTTAACTAAGAACATTAAAAAAGAAAACGATGTAGCCATGATTTGTTCAAGATGTTATATTAACCGACTGACCCCAGTTTTTCATCAATATGAAACTAGAATAACAAAAGATATAACTGTTTTGTTAACGTTGTGGTTGAGACGAGCCGACGATGTTGCGGTTTAAAGGCCAAACCACGCTTATAGTCAAGTTCTTGGTTTCTTTCATGAAATAAAGAACCAATTAGCCGGAGTTTTTACTCACTCCAAATATAAGAATCTTTTCGTAAAAGTAATAAGTTTTATTAACGGTTTCTACTACCACTAGAGTGAAGATCTTAAAACAGAAACTTTGGTTTCGGAGAAAACGCGTTTGATACTGTGTTCGTTAGAGTTTGGGTGAGCGTCCCGTGACAGAAGAGTATGTGCGGTTCAAATGTTGTATTGCATAATATAATTGTTGTATACTTGAAATAGTTTAAACAAGCGACAGGTCATATATTAAAAGTGAAATTCTGATGGTAACAGATGAGCAAACAGCAAGACGAGTCTGCAGTAGTCCATTTTACATCAAACATTGATTCGGTTTCGAAAATATGTTTAAATACAGATAGACAAAACATTTATTACATACCTTTATTGTTGTGGGAGCGTAATTCGACTTTTACGAAACCCCGCTGCCAAGTCTAATTGAGCAGCCCCCCACCCCTGGATGGGCAGTTCGCTGGGCTACTTTGTATGTGCTCGATTATAAATTCCCAAGACGCTATCCCTTCCTTTACGCTATTCTCAAGAGGTTACAACTTAATTCTTTATACCTAAACTCAGTACCAAGAATTGGCTAAAATACTGGGTAACAAAATGGTTGGAACTCTACTTCTGGAAAAGTTGGTTTAGCTATACAAATCCCGCGTTTTTTTATACGATTTTTATTGTTGTAGTGTAGAAAATACTGTTTATTATATGTTTATGTCGATTATTAAGTAAGGGCGCTCCAACTGGCTTCTGGGCGGGCAGCGTTTCATGAAATAACACGGTCATTAAATATGAAATTGTTATTCACAGTACGCTCGTTTTTATAATGACCGACCTTATCACCCTTTTTTCCGGCGCAGCGACAAAAAGTCGCACATTGAACAACTTCTCAACTTCCTCCATTTGGTTATTAAAAGAAAATCTAAGAATTTGCCTTGACTCGTTCAATACGTACGTCAAGGCCTCGGTCTGAGGTTTTTCTGTATGTAATATCTCCACTCCCGATTAATAAGCGCTGTTAAATATCGCGTGTTTTTAAATATACCAAGTGGTGTTGTTTAAACCTAACGCGAAATAGCCAAATGTAAGCAACATCGAAGAAGTTAACCGGATCCAATAAAGGATACATATTACAAGTGAAGAAATAAATGCATGAAAAGGTGACTTGTAATACCGGAAAAACTTCGAAATGGATTCAATGTTCAACACCACTTGGTGTATTTAAAAAATATGTTTGTCTTTAAACAATGAATCAATTTCGAATCCGCGTCATTTGCCTTGCAAGCTGTTAAGCCTTGAGCTAAGTTGAACCACCTACGTTAGCATATCCAATACTTCGTTTGATAGCTTTGCAGTCAGCAGGATTGTCTCGATAGTGTAGTGGTATCACATTCGGACATGAAACCGAGGGACGTGGGTTCGATTCCCGCTTGAGGCATAACTTCTTTTTTTCCGAAGAACTTTTTAATTCCGTTATTACAAGTCACCTTTTCAGGTAAATATTGCGTGTCTAGCGTTCTGATTCGTTCATTCAATCGCGGTTAGCAGGTTATTTACAGAACTGATCATATCTGAAACTGAGAGTGTGGTGTTGCTAAGCCGAAAATTGGTTTTAAATAAAATTTTACTGTCATTTTCAAGTATCGAACGGTTCGGAAAGTGAGGCCTTACCACTGGAACGGAATATAATCCAAGTGTCGCTGATCTACCGCATTAACAAGGAATCCCTTAGACCCACACAAGGAAAGAGAAAAATCTCTGACCTCGGTGGGATTCGAACCCACGACCTAAGAAACAGATCTACGTCGCTCTTACCAACTGAGCTACGGGGCCAGCTGGGAGTTTGGTCGTGGGATTTAAGGACAGTACGGCTCGGCCCGAGACTAGAAATTATTATAGAGTGTTGTCCTTCAGTGGCATATGAGTCAATACAACATTATGATTCGAGTGAGGCCTTACCACTGGAACGGGATATAATCCAAGTGTCGCTGATCTACAGCCTTGTGACTTGACTCATGTGCCACTGAAGGACAACACTCTATGATAATCCCGCTAGCGCTTGTAGGATACAAGATGATTTATAGCCAACTCGGCGCTACAATAAACGCCTCTTTAGCTTTTTACCATATCATATCCGACGCGCGCTTTTGGTTCCTTGGAGAAGGAAACACGAGGTGAACAGAAAACATTTGCTTTAAAGAAACACATACTTTATTTCGCTAGGTTAAAAATTTCTTTCTTTACAATTCTACAATCTATAAAATTCTCCTAATCTAATTTGTTTTTAAAGTTAGCGCATTTTGTTCAGTCGTTAGGGTTAACTTTTTTAGTTCTTTTCGACTGAATAACCACGAGTTTGTTTCTTTATACAACTGCCTCCGGCAGAACAAAGCAGTCATTGTTTGTTAAGAGGCAGGTTTTTGCTGTAGTCGATCTTGTCTCGTGCTGAATCTGACAACACAGTTCTTGATTCGGTTCCAGTCCCTGCTCCATCATATTGATATCGTAGGACTGGTGAACACCACTCTTATGTGCACAGTGGAAGTAAGACTTGAAGCTTTGGATAAAGATTTGCTTGTAAGAGAGCGGGATTTCTTGTTTAACAGGCTCAGATGAAACTGGTTTTTCTGGTTTGATGTTCTTTTGCCTTGCGCGTTTCTTTAGAATTGGCTTGAGGTTTGATACCTTCGAGGGCTTGCAATCCAACACTGATTTTCCAGAGTAGAGTGGCAGTTTATCGCGTTGAAACAAACGCACTTGAGTATGTTCAGACCATTTCACCATTCTTCGTTGCTCTAGGCATAAAGACATAAAGTCCTCAGGGGACCCTACAGGGGTTAGTTCGTCCTCGTACACAACAAAAGTCTTGTTTCGTATTGCTTCTGCATATTGGCTGTTCCAAATCTTGTTAACTTGCTCGAGATACTTTTTCGTAAATAACCGCCTCAATCTTCCGCTCTTACTGCGGCGGAAAGTTTTAGATGCTCTTAGAATGGTTGGCGGTTGATTTCTGGTTTCGTCCTCATAATGAACTCTTCTTGTGATTGGAGCTTTTCGTTCACGTGTTAACACGTGATAATACCGGAACAGCCAGCTGAACAGGTCTTTGAACCGTAGGGGTTTCAACAGGGTTGTAAGTGGCCTTAACTGTTTCTCTAGGAGTGTGGTACTGAGAACCGCGAAGATGGCTAATAGTATATCTATTGCCCACGAGTCCATCTCCAATCAATCGGCGAGTCAGACCTTGCTAGCATGTACGCTGTGAATGACCTGAAAATAATAAAAAATACTGATTTAGGTGATGGAAGAAGTTTGTGGATTTATGTGCATAAGTTAATACACAATAGGTTTTTCTTTTTTCTACGATGTTTTATATTACAAAACATCAAAGTAAAATTTTAAAAAAACGTCTAAAAGATAGAGCTCTTTAATGACCACTTTTCCGAGAATGCCCGGGCAGCATAGTACAGGGACAAATTCCAAAATAACAATTGCTATCTTTTTCTTATTATTTTTCATGTTGAACGTAAAAAAAGTCCCTCTTTCTTTATGTTCAATTTTATGGTGCGCATGACAGATGACAAGAAAAATTTACAATAATTTTTTTGGGTTTTGCCCCTATCCTGTCCTTGTTCTCGAGAAAGGATGTACATGTTTTTCTAAAAAGCTTCTGAATAAGGTAGTTGAACATGCACTGAAAAGAGGGGCTTGAACTTACGTTCAACATTTATGGTGCCTTTGAAAGATGACAAAAAAGCTAAGTAATTGATATTGAACCTGGAATTAGTAAGAAAACAGATTGGTTAGACTAGCTTAGAATGTTTTGTTTAACTTTCTCGGATCAGAGCTGTTGAGTAAGTGATGACAAAGGAGACAAGTTTCTTTCTTTGCATTTTATGTGTCTTTGTTTTACTCAAACAGTGTGTTCTAGCTGTCCCGTACTTCAACTTTTCTTTACATTCGACTAAAAACCAAGCAAAAAGGGTCTAAACCAAACTACCGTTTTTTAAGAACTAGTAAAATTTGCTCCGATTCAATGTTTTACTTTGATGGCAATTTCGGCCTCAAAATGTTCTTATTTGTGGCTAAAAAACTTTTTTTTTCATTCAGTTAAAGGTCTGCACGGTAGATTACAGAACAACACTGAATGGAAACTTCGTAATTCAGCATTGAGCAAATAAACAAGTACCTGAAACTGCAGTCGAACAGATATGTGACTGTGAGTTGCAATGTGAAAAGTCTGTCGCATGCACGCTTTCTTTTTAATAAGAACAACGAGGCTCAGATTGGCCAAAATTTAAGAACAAGTTAAGAACAGGCTGAGGCTTGGGCTCGATAGCTATTTTGGAACTTTACCGAGCTTCGACATTTAACTTATAGCAATATAGAAATGGTTTGCATTTTCTCTCTTTTAATCAGTCATTGCTTCAAATTATTCGCAGCACGCATATATACACTTGAAAAAGTTAGTCCTTACAATTTGTTTTCAATACATGTATTGCAATACCTCAGGCTCACTTTTTATTCGATTTAAACACACTTAGAAATAAGAAAAATTTGAAGCTCAATGCGCCTAAAAAGTAAGAACAATGTGCCTCGGAAAAAATTTACTGGTTCTTATAAAAAAATAAGCGTGTAGTACATACTTGAACGATGCGTTTTTTTAATACAAAATAGTTATTATATTCCCTTATTTTTTGGGCGATTTAAGTTGCAGTGTTTTTAGCATTAAGTTTATTCCAAAATAAGTACTCTAAACTCTGTTTTTTTATAAATATATGAACGAACAATTTTTGCCGAGTTTCATTGTTCTTAATTTTTTTGGCGTTTTGAGTCCAAATTGTGTTTAAGATGTTCTTATTTCTATTAGTGTTTAGAGAACTTAGCCTATTGCAATACATGCATTGAAAAACGAAATTGATCAATTCATCCTTGCGGATTGATCGTGTTTCGCTGAGTCATTTTCACTAGACGATTTCCATGCAGTGATCATAAACTGCGAAGCATTAAGCCCTGGAAAACTTCATAAAATCATCTTGAAAAAAACAGAGTTCCCAAATGATGCATTTTTTTTGGTTTCAAGTAAAAAATAAGATTTAAAACTTAATTTTTGCATGTCGTTGTTATGTTATATCAAATACACTTTTTTATTATTAAGAACCAGTAAAGTTTTGCCCAGGCTCAATGTTCTTATTTTTTTCAACATTTTGAGGTTCAAAATGTTCTTATTTTGTTCTTAAATGCAACATATTCTTTTATGGTTGAAAACCAACTTCAAAGGCCTTCCGGTGTTTATGAATGCCCAGTTTTTAGTTCCAGAACGTGTGTGTATGCAAGACACGTCGTTTTAGTGCTATTATATGTGCTGTATCAAGCTACAGTGCGACGTTGTTCCGGCTGTTTACTTAATAAACTTTTTTTTTTTTTTTTAATTTGTTTAATTTTTTTCCAAACTTTTATTTGAGCCTCAAATTGTTCTTAATTTGTTCTTATTTTTCAGGCGATTTGAGCCTCACTGTTCCTTAATAAAAAAAATGTAAATACAAATTGTCATGACATTAATTACTAAAGCGTTGTTTAAACAGGTGATTTTGAACGTTAATATTTTCATTCTGGAAAAGCCCTTGCAAAAATAAAAATATAGCCCTGGAAAACCCTGGATTTTTTAAATTTTGAAGGCGTACGAACCCTGGTTTGAAAAAAAATTAACTATCGAGCTTGTTCTTTAATTGTTCTTCAATTTTGGCCAATCAGAGCCTCTTTGTTCTGATAAAGTCGCTCTTACAAAAATGTTCATGAAAATAACTGTTATTACTGAAACAAGAAAAAGATGGTTGATTGAATAGCGTGCGTACACCAAAACATGTTTAGGGAAAAAAAATTCAGAAACTATGTCTTGGAATCTGACTGCTTCTACCCCTTTCCAACTATAGCTTGTAGGTAAAAACTTAAACTTTTTCTCCGCTACTCGCGATCCAAAAGTGTTTTGTTTTTGCAGTAAAGATTTGATAAAAGCTTTTTTCATTAACTGAATCTATGCCAGACAAAATGTCAAACTTTTTGCCAAAACAATAGTGAATCCTATATTAGAGAAACCAGTGATCGTAAGAACAGAACGTTCCAACTGCATCCACTCAAAAAACCTGGCAGTTTAAATTCAAATCTGGTTGTTGATGTTTCGTACTTATAATTTGAAGAAGTTTTGCCCGCTCTTTTTGAGATGACAAAGGATTTTAAAGAACTTTTTGAAAACAATATTTTGTAAAACTTAGAGAAAATGCTTGGCAAACATTTCGCAACATTCAGGAGAAATAATCGAGTAAACATTACACTATTTTAAACAAGCAGTGTTTTGTGTATATAATATATAATGACCAAATGGGAGATTAACAGTTATTGATTTACTCATTCACAATTTTTGTATTTTGTCAAACAAACTTACGATAACTCTTTCAATTTTACTCGAAAAAAAGTAGCTAAAAAGAAGCAAACTATTTCACCGGCATTTTTACACGAGAGTTGAAACTAACCTTAACTAAACTTACCTTTGTTGAAAGTTGCTTTACTTGGGTTTTTCTCAATAGATTAAATAGCTGTTTTCTTTCTTGTTTGGAGGTTTGAATGTCCTTTTGAGTGAAAAACTTACTTCTCTTCACAAGTGAACTTGTAAAATCTGTGATCTTGCTTTTTCAGCGGGGGTATCCTAGCAACGCGGGACGTCACAATCGGTGTTTTATGACGTACCATAGTGCGCGAGCGCAGCAAATGCCAGAAAACTGATCGAAGTGACAAATTGTTTTACTTATTTTTTAATGAAGGAATCCATGCAACAAATAAAAAGAAGATTTGAGGAGTTGGGGATTAGTGTAGCTTGGTCAATTGCCTAAACGCTAAAACACCCTTTTTTTCAATATTTGTTTCAAATCAGTCGTTTTTCTAGATGTAGGCGCGCGAACAAACACTTTAAAAAGGCAAAAAAAAAACCAAGTTGATTTTGAATGGGTTTTCACTATATATATATAACATCTTTAGAAATAGCTGCAATATGGAATCGCTTATCTAACCAGTGTACGAACAGCATATTTCAATATTTTCCGTGGAGGCTGTTTTTTTTCGTCAAAACGTATAGTAAAGAAAAGTCGATGCTTAGCTGAAAAGAAATGTTGAAAAACACTCACAGAAGTACGCCACAAAAACATGTGCCCGGAAAAGGCAACTGAACAACAAAACTAAGAATGTCATGCAGGCCCGAAGCCACATAACGTTAACTGAGGCTCAATGAATGTCTGTTTGACTGTGCGAGCGCCAAACATGCCCCAAGGCGCTGAGCGAATCCCGGCAGTGTAGGGTCGACAGGAAAATGTTTTGGAATTTTTATCTTTAGACCTGCTAAAAAAACACATCAAACTTTTAAAATCAGTCCATGTATACTCCAGGTGTACAAAACTATTTTTACCCCAAAAACTTTTAGCCAGAAAAAAGCTGAAGAGAAAAATCATGAAGAAACATACTAGCTATTAACTTTTCCAACTAACACAGAATTCATTGATAATTGTGCACAGAAATCTTCGCTTTGAAATAAATCGACATACAATCTCAAAGATTAAAAAAAAGGCGATAAAGCTTGTGCGAACGAGACTTGTTTTATCGCTAAACCGACTACCAACATATATTTGGATTACTTTCGACACAGGCTTACCACGCTACTGTATCAGTTATTGGTTTATGTTAATAAACTGGCAAATAAAAAAATGTTACTTTTTAAAATGTAGTGTTGTCAATCTTAGTGGGGGGTTTTAGGGGAAAAAAGAAGGAGCCATACGGAGAAAGAAAAAAAAACGGTGAAAAGAGAGGAGGGTCTGGGATCGACAGAGGAGATCCCAAGCTCTCTTGTCTTTTCCCCGTTTTTTTTTTCTTTCCTCGTATCGCTCCCCCTTTCTTTCCCTGAAAACTCCCAACTAAGATTGACAACACTACATTTTAAAAAGTAATATTTTTTATTCGCCAGTTTTTCTAAAACAGAAGCCAATAAGCACAGTATAACAGTATATAACAAGCCATTTCTGGGTGGTAAGCCTGTGCTTTCAAAACTCCTTTATGTAAACTGGCACGATGCTTTTTATTCTAAGGAGTTCTTTTTTTTGTTGCAAAGTTTATTTTTTACCTAGACAAGTGCCTCAGTTCGCTTCAAGGCAGCCAAGGGCCTTGCAAGTATGTCTTCTGTAGCTACTATTTCAGATAAAAGGAACTGCAATATAGCAGACTGTTTTCAAGTAAAAGACAATCGTCCCCAGGGCTTTCGATTCCTTCCCCTCAGCGGAAAGCCCTGGGGACGAGCACTATTATTATTTTCCTGTACGGCCACCCCTCTACGTAAGGATTTTTGGCTGGGGGTCAGCTGAGATCTTATTTTACATATTTC
>JAOBAT010115424.1:1294-14036 GCA_026413305.1 Hydrozoanthus tunicans
CAGACCCAGACCCAGACCCAGACCCAGACCCAGACCCAGACCCAGACCCAGACCCAGACCCAGACCCAGACCCAGACCCAGACTCAGACCCAGACCAAGAGGTTGGTGTTGATGTAAAGGTAGATGTAGTAGGTGTCTGCGTAAGGATAGCTCGGCCTGTGTGTAGATGTGGATGCAGAAGTAGATAATTGAATTTAGTATACACCAGCTCGGCTACGCGCGATTTGATTGGTTTAGAAATAGTAGATGTCACTGTGAGACAATATTTACCTCCGAAATAATAGATAATGACACCAAAACAAATGGCGGAGTAGTCGCTTAGCGTCCGTTTCGGATCACGATACTGAAAAAGTTTGCTTTGAAAACACGGGATATTTAAAACAGTTTAAAGAATTTCACTGTTTTACGCCATTTACCACATTTTGTCAAACCACGTCTGTTGTATATATATGGTAAGACTGCTCAGGCGCGAGCCTCGTGACGCTCAGTGAAAACTTTTTCGTTTTCTTGAAAGGAACAGTTGCCTCATTGGTATATACTAAAACGCTTATTCTATCTAAATTTCGTTGGATAGTGGCTGAAAGAATATCTACCTCGCGCCTGCCAGTATCCACCTCACTTGAAATAGAATAAGTGTTTAATAGATTTAGATGAAAGGTAGATGTTGAGATTAGGAAATAAATATGGAGAAAAATAAAGACATAGATGTAGATTTCTGTTGATATAGGTACTTTTTTATACATAGAATTTTATATAGAGACATAGTTACTGTACCTTGTTATTGTAATTGTTTCATATCGGCCTCAACAAGCATCGAATACGAAAAGAGCGCGAAACCAACATACGCTTTACTAAACACAAAAATAAATAAACAAAAACAATATGTTTAAACAAGAGTTCATTTACCTTCATGTTTGGACCATTTTAAGAGTTCTTTGATCATTTGTTGCTGTTTGGTTTTCAATACTGACTCGTTGTTGGCTGTACTTCTTAAATTTGGAAACAAATAAATAGATGAATAATTATGTATGTATGAAATATAATTTAACATCTTCTAAACTCAGGCAGTACAAATAATCAACTTTAAGAACAATTTTTATTCTACCGATCCCTTCACCCCGATCTTTATCTTACATCCACCGTCTTTGTACTAAAGCCAAAAGAAAAAGCGTTTGAAAACTACTGCTATAAATTCTCTGTCAGAGCTAAATTGTATCAAAGTTAAGGAAATGCTTGTAAAAAAATTGTCGCTTCCAAGCAAATTTTAAGAAGTAATCTACAAATTTTTTACGGACTTACATTCAGTCTTGAGTTTGTCTCGAGTTAATCGAAAGAAACCGGGTTTGTATTTCGCCTTGGTTATATATTGACGATTTCTATCAGCAGTAAGATATCTATTTAAAGAACATTCGCCACAACTCAACAATCAACTTATCTTAAGATTTAAACAGGTGATTATTGTCGTGAACTTTGCTTTACTTCATAATTTATCACCTATCGGCGTTCGGCGTTGAGCATTAACATAGCGAGCTTAGCCGCAGATAGAGAGTGAAATATTATCGCGAGAGGCGATTACAAATTAGATCTGGTTATCACATGCAAAACTCATCAAACTTGCCTCATAACTAGGTAGGCTTTAAGAAAATTAAGAACTATGACGTGCAACAAATTAAGATAATGAAAAAAGCCTTTATAATGGTATCTTCAAAAAACACAGATACAGCAATAGCTTTACTTTTAGGTCCACGCGTCAGCTATGACGTTAAGACTAATTTTTAACGTCTTTTGCCACAAAACTTAATCAAATCTTTGCCGTAACTATTAACTTTTCAGTGTGAGACAACGTGAAAAATGGTGGTTTTACTGTTATATTAAAGTTTGATAAATCTACATAGTGTTAATTATGGGCTCGCGCTCGAACACCGCTCTTAATTTACCTGCGGTTGGTTTCTGTTTTCAGTAAGTTTGTCTTTCTCACTAACTAATGACGGGTCATTTTAAATAATTTATTTTGATAATTATTTTCTTTCAGCTCAGGTTGCCATGTGTTATTCACAAAAACCGCCGCCTTATACAAACCTCGAGCGCTACGTATATGATAGGCGTTCATTTTAATTAATGATCGATCTTAGCCCAATCAACTTCACGTGAGTTAGTTAAGTTGTACTAAGGTGTTAAAAACTTGTGCCGCCTCTCATGAGTCTGACAGTTCGGGCGTTTCAAAGCAAATTAGTTGCACTTTTTTACATTCAATTTTCAGAACGATTGACACATTTACTGAAAAGCTTAAGATTTTACAGTCAGAAAAACTACATTAGTTTGAAACGTTTCTTAACTCGGGTCTCGGGGTGAGCAAAACTGAGAAGAACGTACAAGGGCCGAAAATGCCATAAACTTATCTCGTTAATTGTTAGAAGCAAAAATACGAACTTAAAATAATATCACAAATGCTTTTAAAGTGCATGTTTACCCCAAGGTTAAAGTAAAAAGCCAGAAGGAACAAATCAACGGGAAAAAGTTAAAAAAACGTTTCCTAGAAACATTCAGATAGCGGTGCGCACAAAGTTCTTAGTTTCAGTGTTTATAAAACAGTTCGGAGGGAGTGTACTTTAAAAATTGTATAAGGAAATTTTATAGTTTACAGGCTAATAAAGTGATAATCTAAAAAGTTATCTTCAGAGAGGAAGAGATATAATATTTGGTTTAGCTTTAGCAGAATTACGTTGTTGACATTCACATGATGACGCCGTTCTGCATATTTTTAAAGAGATTTATTGCTTGTTTAAGACTGCACGTTTGTGTAATGTTTACCATGTAAAAACAGTAGACTGTTGTAATGATGAGTTTTTGTACGAGTGTGAATATCAGCACCGGAGATCCTTTCTCCACCGTAAAAGTCGCAAGTAACTCTGACTCAAAAACGGTATTTGCCAGTTAATTTGGTCTGCACTGCAGCATCTTTAAAAAGTAATGTAAATTTTCTTTCGCTTTACCAGTAGACCTGCCAATCTTGAAAGGCTTAAAAACAATAAGATCACAGTTTTTATCCTCGAGATTTTGGAGAAGAACTTAAGATTAGACTGTCGATCAAAAGCAGGATGGCAGAGAGCTTTGCCCTAGTAAATAGCTCGATTCTATAATCGAAAATATTTCGAATGACAAAACTTTGTCTTGTTGTAATGGGAAGCAAAAAAAGCGCTCGAAACTGACTTAAAACCTTTTCTTATAGGTGTAAAGCATAAGTATTTTTACGGCATTCGTCTTAAACTATTTATTGCATGAAGATTTTTAATTCTGGCAAAAAACATGTAAATTATTTAGGTGAAAGTCGTGTGCAAGCACACGGGAACCGTGGGTGAGTTGGCACGGGTCTGTACCAGGCTTCGTAACTTAATTACTAACGCTCTGACGAAACCTGTGACTGATTCTCACTGACGGCGGCTTCATGAAACTATTATAGCCTAGCTTTTCAAGTATTAATAGTTTAGTTGACTTTAGAGTCGTTACTTACTCGCTGAGACACAGAACAATTTTCTACAACTAATTGTCCGTATTTGCATGAATTTTATTCGCTTTCCGAATTTGCCTTCTTTCGGCCTCCATCATAAAACTCGCAACCAGAGATGAATTCTTAATAGTTTTCGGTTGACTGTGAGAACAAAATATCTCAAACTAACCTATTTATCCCTTTTTAGGGGTTGACACTCTCACTACGTCAGTCTTTGGTCTATGGATTTATTAAGTTTCTAGATTTACTCAGTGCACATTCATCTTCTTATGTCATAAACAGCAACTGCGCATCATTAACAACGTCCCATTACATGATCACACAACTCCTCACTATATCGACTTAAGTCTCTTAAAATTTACTGATATTGTCAAACTGCATACAAACTTATTTTTTTATGAAAATTTTCATAACGACAACACTAACAAATACGATCTTTCGTATGTGGCTGACCAACATAACTACTCTACTCGTAGTGCAACAAACGAACAAGTTTCGTTGAAATCGTCCAGAACGAATATACGAAAACTCTGTCCTACTGTCATTGGCTCATATTTCTGGAACAATATTCCTCTATCAGTTAGGTCAAAACCCACAAAACATTTTTTTAAAAAGCACCTAAAACAATTTTACCTTTCCCAATATTAACATAAACACAATCTCTACCTTTATGTTAAGCAAGAGAGAGGGGGGTATGTATACTTATTTCTTTATGCATATCCCTCTCTCCAACTCTCCTTTTTTCCTGCATTACACATGTACATACTTTTGAATTTGATTGAACAATGAGCTAAAGGGCACATTATTAGTAACCTATTTAGTTCCCTATCTCTTTTCTATAACGAATTGTTTATAAATACTAAGCTGCTAACCCTGTAAATATTGGAAAGAGATAAATAAAAAATACAAAAATACAAAAATGCAAACAGCAACCATACAACTGCCAACTATTAATTTTTGATAGCTCGTTCGTATGATACACGCTTTTATTTTACAAGAACCAGTAAATTTGGGCCATTGTTCTTAATTTTTTTTTTGGCGATTTGAACCTCAACCTTAACTTGTTCTTACTTCTATGTGTGGTTTAAATCTAAATTGTGTTAACTTTATTATCTTTATCGAAATTTTCTTAACTTTATTTATTCGTAAAAAAATTATTTGCAGTCAACGATTACGCAAACATTTACCCACAATTCCTAGCGCCTAAACGTCTCAAATTGCTCATAAAAACCCATATCAAGAATCTGTTAGCCTCAAACTTGGTAGACACAGTTTTTGTTAGAGAAAGGAAGACTTTTGTGGCGACAACTACGATTATGACTTCAACCCCAAGTACGATTAATGTTGTTGAAACTTCGATGTTGGTTCCTTTTATTTCATATATATACTGATTATAAACTCGATCTTTCTAAACAACTTGCTCCGGTAAATGGAATGTTGTTGTGTATATTATTAAAAAGTACTCACACGACTTTTCTTGTTCAACATTTTGGTGTTAGCTTATAATTATTTTGTATATATCAATATATATATTCTTTCTTGTCCATTTCGTTTGGTGGGGGGGGGGGGAGGGAGGGGAGGGGGTCTCCCTCCCCCCGTCCCCGCTCATCATTGATCATGACCGAATCCTAAAGAACGCGAAGACTTTGTTAACTCAAATCGGAGCATGCTCCGCGTGTTTTTAAAAAACTTTAACAACCGTACATTTTCTATTTTATTTGGTGAACTAGATATTAATTTTGGCATCGATCACTATCAATTTCAAATTGATACCCTGATTTTAAAAGCAATACAATCGTCGTATCACACGTACGCAAAAAAAAAGCTACACATTATCAGGTTTGACACTTTTATCTTGATTTCCCGTAACGTTTATTGCTAGAATATAATGTACGACCGCCGTCAACAGTCAATCGGGAAAGTTAAACTTTTATACAAGAAATGGGACAACCGAACTGTTGAGTGGCCTGATATCCATTTACTATTGACCGGCCGGAATTCTTAAATTAATTAAACCTTTAAAAAAAAATTCGCAGTGTAACCTCACAGGTGATTTTTTGTTCTTTTTTATTTAGTCTTTTTTGGTATAGCGATTATTTTCGGTCAATATGTTTTAGTTTTATTGCTATTTGGGTGGGTGTGTGTGTACATAATATCGGTAAAATCAAACGTATAGATATGTTATGTATGAAAATAAAATAAAAGGGTTAAAAAAAGAATAAAAAATAACAATGTAATGATAAAGACGATGCAGGAAAGATAAACTAAAGGTAAAAAACACTTCAATGTCAATTGTTAAATCAAGTTCACTGCAATCACTTTTATTCAGCTCTTCAGCAAGACCGTAACAATGAAAACATTTATACTGACTAATACTAAAAAATTATTATTAGGGCCAGTCCGTCAAGTCAAGAGCACAGGCGGCCCAGGAACAAAAATCGGGGTTTGTATGGAATCACGAGCAAAGTAAAACTGAAAGTTTTATTTCATAGCTTTCATTTATATATACTTCTTCATATGCTAGTGTTTTGTTTGTTTCGTATTTCAAAAAATTGCACCGACAGGTAAGTCCGACGAAAAATCTGAGAAACTGTACTGACGAAATCGGGGCTAGCCGCTATTTTGTTTTCAAGTTTTTTTTATGTTAACCAACTTGCTTTGTAATTGCATCCACAGAATAAGATTTTCCCGATTCGATTTGTTAATGCTAGTTAGTGCTTTTGTTAAGAGTAAAGTTGTAACCGATGTTGGGTAAGTACTATGTATTCGAGTACAATTTGTCGAGGGTTGTATTAAGTTTTGCTAGTGCATTTACTTTAATTCTTTAAAAGCTAAATACTATTAACTGAAAAGGCTTAAAACGCAACTTCAAGAAAACAGGAAGGAACTATGTTAGCAAGCTATTTTGTAAGTAAGGTTCATTGTTGATAGATTAAATGAAAAACATTTTTTTGTTAGGATTCCTTTATTAAAACCGCCGCGGTGACACGACTTGATGAAACAAAACTTGAATCGAATTTTATGGCAAGTTTTATAGCCGCGAAAAAGTACTTAGAAATACAAAAACATGAAGATTTGCTTTTGGATGTATGATAAAAATGAAGGTCAAAGCTTAAGCATATTAATTGAAATTTTTGAATTTACTGTATGTTGACAAATTACATTTGACATCCAGCTATAAAAACCATCTTTTCTCCTAACCATTAACTTAAGCAAAACTTGTATAATTAAATTGTTGGTAAACCATATCTCCTTTTAATGACACATATCCACAGCATGTAGTTGAAGAATTGCGTATATGCAAACAAAACACCTTGAGCACTTAACGCTCAGCTAAAATTTTTTCCCAACTTCTAGTGTTTCAACTTTTCCAAGTATAATACTTTTATTGTAAAGTTTTCACTTTTCAACCAATCTTTATAATCAATGTTGCAGTTTTTTTGAAATTCTTGAGCAAAGCTACTCAGAGTCTAGTACGTAGTTTTTCAAAACACAAATCCCATAATAATTGAGAGGCAATCCGGCCACGAGTTCTTCCGCTAAAGTGTTTTGTGTCGAGCTAAATTACTCAGACCTGACAATGCAAATGCTCTGTCTTTTTGCTTTATCAAGAAACATAGAAGTCCACTTACCTTTAAGTGGGTAAAGTTTATCGGTAAACTGGCGTGAAAACCTGATCGATGTATTCTTCAAGCAGCTGGAACAGCGCTTCAAAGTAACTTTATCCCTTCGAGCTAAAAATTATTCAATTTTTGAATCACATTGAATCAATGCTCCAGCAACTGCTTAGTCGAAATTTACGTGTTAATTTCCAAGAATCGAAAAAACTGATTTTGCCACAGGCTGATAAAATTACTGAGAACCGTATCCGGGAGTTGCAGAGGAAAATCAAACCGCAGAATCTGCAAAAAGTTACAACTTCCTGCCTAGATAAGAGAACTTAAAATTACTTATTCATGTTAGTTGGATGGCCATGAAAAAGAAAACAACACTAGTTTCAGCATGTGTGAATGAGAGTCCCGAAAAGCAGCGCTCGAATCGACTGATATAATAAACCTGGCGCCGAGATGCTGTTTAAATGCTAGTAAAAACTTCGTTTAGGAGGTCGTGTAGTTCATCATGCTACACGCAAGCGTCACTGAGACCTCTTTAGCTTGCTAACGGTTACACTTTTTTATATATATATATTAAGAACACACTTAATAAGAATCACCCGAAAAATAAAAAACAAATTAAGGTGACAATTTAAGGCTGAAATGAAGATTTAAAAAAATAAATAAATAAAAATAGCAAAATGAGCGTGGCAAGCAGTCATCACACAGAGCATAACACATTAAATAAGTTTCGTTTCTTTGTGTACTTTAATTTATTGATATGAAGTCGATTTTCAACCATAAGAGATTATGTTGAAGTTAAGAACATAAAAAGAACATTTTGAGCCTCAAATTGTTGAAAAAAATAAGAACATTGAGTCTGGGCAGAATTTTACTGGTTCTTAATAAATAGAGGTGTATTTTGATTATATTAGCCTATCGTCAATATATAGGTTAAGCACAAGCATGGTGGATAGAATGAAATATCAAGCTTACCTTGAGAAGCTAGCTAAAGCGCCAATGGAAGTTGTAGTTAATCTTGCTGTAAGCGTGAATCGATTCTTGCATTTGTACTTATGACTACCTTAAACTGAAGCATCTATTGCGTAGGAGGGGGAAAAGTATGCGCGGCTTATAGTTATAAGGAGCAATCTCGTCCCCAGAAGCCCGCGTTCTTTATGGCCAGGCCATAAGGAACGCGGGCTCTGGGGACGAGATTGTATAAGGAGGGGACCTGGGGACTGGGAGAGATACTGGCATACACGTTTTTTTATAAGAATATTTTTATAAGAACAACAAGGCTCAGATTGGCCAAAATTTAAGAACAGAAATTAAAGAACAAGCTGAGGCGTTGGGCCCGATTGAGCAATTTTTTTTAGCTTTACAAAAAATGATTCGCAGTTTTTTTTCAAGAATACACCCATTCAAATACATGTATTGCAGTACCTAAGACTTAATATAGTCAATAGTGGAGCTCCCCACGGGAGGAGGTACCATGGGCGGGACTCTGCGGATACTCTGCTCTCCTTAACCTACACTCCAATGCGGGGGGTAGCTATAGGGAGAGCAGAGAGGGGTAGTTCTTTTTGCACTAATTTATCCTGAACCATATAGTGATTCTTAATTCTTGTGGTTCTTGTTCAACGGTACCAGCCCACAGGCTGTGGGGAGAGCAGGTTAACGTTTCTTGTCAAAGTAAATCTTTAGCTCAGTGAGTGTCTTCCCCTCTGCAGCAAAGTTCTTACAGCAGAGAATTCGACAATACAATTCTGGATCCATACCGGAGTAGTCTCCTCCGCAGCCGTCGTGGCTTCCTATACGCCAAATGATAACATCAGTACTAGTTGAAAAAATTAAATGTTAATACTTCAAGATCCATAAAAGATTTCGAGAAGATATTTCATTCCTACTCCTCAATGAACATAAACCACGTGCTGCACAACTAGTTCTGGTTTGGCGAAAAAACCTCATTAATTCAAAAATTGTCGTTTTGAGTCTTGAATATAGCATACATACCATACATACTTAAGACTAAGTACGCGCGTGCCAACCGTTTTCTAAGAATTTAAATAGAAAAACGTTACTCGAACTATCACATTTTTTTTTGTCTTCCTACTCTTTTGGTAAATGGAAATTGAATTTTAGTTTCTTTTTTCGTTTTCCGGCCATTTCTTGGAAAACGGAGTATGAACTTAAATTTTCACTTTTCGTTTTCCTATGATTTTGGATAACGTTTATCGAACTTCGATTTTTGCTTGCTGTTTTTAGTTTATTTTGAGAATCAAAAACATAGTATAAACTTAAAAACTGCTGGATTTTCCCTGTTTTTGCTCCATTCAGTTCTCAGCATTTCCGTTCGTTACCAACCGGAAGAATGTCTGTGTTTCCTGCCACGTTAATGGCAGGAAAAATGCTTTTTAAAATTACGGCATAAGAAACTATTCTTGAAGAGGGCTTTGTCAGAGGAAACATTGGCCATGGAACTATTTCAAGAATCGTTTCCCGAATCTCAAGGGCTGTAGTTTGGGAAGTGTCAAACGGTTTTGCAGCGATCGCGGTATGAAAAAGAGAACGACTGTTGCTGATGGGACAGTCGACAAGGCAGTAAAAGAAGCTATATGAGATATATGGTATGTGTCATATAATCTAAACATGGTGCTCTCCTTTGCACAAAATTTTCTTTATTTAAGAGTGTAGTTGTAATTAGTGATACATGTACACACTCTTTCAGTTTATAAAAAAGTCGGTAGACAATGTTCTTAACTGGCCATTGGTGACTGCCCCTAAATTGACCATTTTTGTGGTATTTTGCTTAATTATGGCTCGCCTTCTTTTCATCCAATTTAAGCAAGCTATACCTCATTTTGAAGCTTAATAAATGAACTTTCAAACTATGTGGTCAATTGCCGTTGTCAATCTTTAATTAATTAGATAATTGTTGCTAATTTATGCTAATTTATTACACAAACTAGATTATTTAAAAGTTAAATGCATACAAGATTTTCTGTTTACACTGAAAAGAAAACTGTAAAAAGAAAAATTGTTTGGCAGCTAATGATGCATCTATTCTGCAAGATTGATTGAAATTGGTTGAAAAATGTGAAAGTTAAGACTTCTTTATTTGGGTGGTGTAAATTTCTTAATTTTTACTTCATACGGCAAAAAAAAATCATAACTCAGTTCAGTTTCACCCAGTTGTAAACAAGAACAAATCTTTGGTATGGTTTATGCAGTTACAATTAGAGTATTTGTTCTTAACCTAATTAGAACATCGCAAAACAAATAGAGAATTTCAGCGTTTCTGCTTAAAAATTTAATTTCTATTAAGTTTACAAGGAAATATTTGAAAACCAAGTTGAAGTAAAACATGCAATAAAGCTATACAGAAAATTGCAAGATTTTTGCTTGAATATTCAACAAGTTATTAGGCAACTAATGGCCACGCCCATTCGGGTCAAAAATATCAACTGGAAAGCTAGTTACAATAATGCTCTTAGTATAAACTACAATCAAATTTGATCTCTACATCCTTATTATCTGGAGACTAGTACCTTAAAGTCACACAAAATTGAAAGCAAAGCATCAGGAAACACTTTGAAGTTAACACAACTATTACAAGATAACAATATGCAAATGACATCACTGACTGGGAAATATGACTGCTATAATACATATGTTATGTGAACAGCAGGTTTGCAGTCCCCACTTTATCAGTCACTGTTTCATTCCCTAGGCTCTTATTCCAAGTTTATTTGTGAAATTCTTTTTTGTGCCATGTGGCAAAGCAGTTCTTGTCTTTAGTGCAATGCAAGTAAACTTGGCATTGAGGTGCACTGCAGAAGGACAAGACCTTCAACTCTTTCTTTGTGGCCATGTAACACACCTTGCAGTTCCGGCTTTTAATTTTGCTGAAGTGTGTAGATGACCTGATTCAAAAGCTTCTGGCTTCCTTTTGGGAGGGGCAAACACAGGTGGGCTGCCATACTCTTCAAAACTAACGAGCTGTCGCACAAGCTCTTCACGGAACTCACCAACTGAATATTTCTTTGGGCGATGAAGCAGCTCATTTTCAGGATGTTCTGCCCGATGTAACTTGAACAATATGTAGCTATTCAAAACAGCCACATCAATCATGTGGAAAAATAAAGTTTTCCACCACCTTATGCATTTTCTTAGAGCATTACTCTTTGCCAGTAGCTGGTCCGATCTGTCTACTCCATTCATATATTTGTTGTAGTTTTGAATAGCTTTAGGCTGTTGCACTTGAATTTTTTGCCACTTATTTTCTCTTTTCTCTTTTCTTTCCACAGTCACAAAATCATTTGCATTTTCTATAGAGGAAAGAATTGTCACTGCTCTGTTGTCCTTACACTGTTGTGCAAGGCAGATTCCATCTCTAATCCATCTCATGCTTCCTCTGTCCAGTCTCTTTGCCCACTCACAACCCACGCGGCCTATCCAGCTTAGGATACTGAATCGAATGTGTCCGCCATCTTGAAATTGAACGCCTGTGAATTTAGTCTTTCCCTAAAAGGAAAATAAAACCTTTAATGCAAATTTATAGAAAACTGTATTCTATTTTGTTTTCACTGCCCTGTGCTTAAAAGATCTTTACTGATTTAAGACAATATAAAAAACACATGTAATGTAAATGGTACAATCATGTTCAGTACCTGTAAGAACTGCGATTTGGTAAATGAAAAAACATGTGATGTAAAATCTACGAACTTTAGTCGAGAAACCCAGCAAAAAGCAAAATTTTAGATAACACTTTTTTAATTATAAGTTATCATCAGAAATAAACGTTCTGCACCTTTTCTCAGCCTAAGTATGTTTTAAGAACATTCTAAAATTCTTGACGAGTTCCTAAAAAAATAGTATTTTATTTATTTTATTTTATTTTATTTACTTCGCCATTTGTAATGTGCAATGTTGTGCAAAAACAGTATGGCATGTACATGTGTAATAGAATAAAGCAATAGTAATAATAATAATAATAATAATAATAATGATAATAATGATAATAATAATAATAATAATAATAATAATAATAATAATAATAATAATAATAATAATATGGCAGGGTGACCACAACAGCGTGAGCCAATTACTGTGGACCCGTGCATTCTTCAATTCTTCTAATTCATTGCCAGCAGAACACGCATACACCTATAAAATTCTTATCAGTCCTTGTCGCCTTGTCGGTGGCCAGGCCAAAAGTTTTAAAACGTCTGACCACTTCTTCAGTTTTGATAGAAATACTTCTCTAAAATATAGTTTTCTATGAATTTGCGTTAAAGGTTTTATTTTCCTTTTAGGGAAAGACTAAATTCACAGGAGTTCAATTTCAAGACGGCGGACACTTTCGATTCAGTATCCTAAGCTGGACGCGTGGGTTGTTTCGAGAGCGTAAGACTTGGATGTTAGTTAAGTATTTAATTTATGCCTAACCAGAACATTTTAAGTTTCAATGCCCTTGCCGGCTTGCAGTCAAGTCAACAAAAAATACGATCGATATCAATACGATAACTACCTCTATAAGCAGAGCTAAACAACTTTTGATTTAATTTCTAACCATCTGGCTGAGTTTCAGCGAGTTTCGCTTAGCTATCTCAAACCAAGCGAAGCTCGCTGAAACTCA
>JAOBAT010115435.1:0-14032 GCA_026413305.1 Hydrozoanthus tunicans
CCCCCTCCCCCTCCCCTCCCTTTTTTTATCCGCAAGAACTGACCGTATGAATTATATAATCAAAGAATACGGTAGTGAGGTTATTTTTGGAAGTGTGTGGTAAATATAGTTTTCCTTTAAGCAGTCATAAAGGAAAGCCTTGCTGCTTAACCCTGACCTCGAGCGACAGCAAAACGTCGCCGTTGTAAAACAACAACGTTTAAGCGGTGTAAGGAAACATTCTTGATCCGTGGCTATATTAGGAGACATGTGAACAAATAAACACGAGTCCCATCAGTGAGCGAGTTACTGCTGCGATCTGAGGGAGTATATTTCGGTGGCATTTCTCTCTCTTTGTTCACCTCAGGAAATGCTGAGTCGTTCAATCTTGTATCTTGTCATTCCGTTTAAATAAGGGTCATGCTTGACCAAGAAACCGTGCAATATTTTGATTTCAGCGTAGTCATTTCCTGTAGCCTGTCACCATAGCACGTACGACGCGCCTACGATAAACAACATTACGCTAATCCATCTGGGTGTAGTTTGCATCTTGTGGCGAAGCCAACCTCGGCGTTTGTAAGACTAATTTTAGAACTGATTTTAGTGTAGTAGCTGAGCATAAAATTATTTTCAATTTGAATACTTTAAAATATACCGCTGTACTTTAAGTATATTTATACAAGTCGCAAGCCCGACTAGCCATGGTATATCCAACCGTATCTCACGAGAATTCTTTGAGTAGCTAGTTATTCTTCACCCCAAAACGACGAAAAGTAACAACTGGATACAGTAGGTAATATGTTTTCAGCTATTTAGTCTCTTCAAACTTTTTTTATAAGAACAAACTTTATAAGTAAAACAGGCAACAATCATTAGGCTGAAATTTTGATCAATTTTGTTTAATTCTTGAGCACAGATTGAAATGTAAATGAAGCGCTTCATTTCCGCTTTTTCATTTCGAAATAAAAATTTAAGAACATTTTGAGACTGAAATTGCCATAAAGCTTTAGAATAGCCAAGCCTCGGCCGAAAGTTACTTTTTCTTACAAAAAGAAGAATGCATAAAACTGACGCCATCTGTGAAGGACAGCGGCCATTTTGGTGAAATCAACACGGGTACTGATGAATAACATTTGGTACAAATACTCTGCCTTCAACAGGGACTTACTCTTAAAATGTGGAACATGATCTTTGGAAAAGAGGGCACATAATGCCATACAACCACATGCTCGACTTATTCTATGAGTTGTTAATCGGTCAGTTGGTGTCTTTTGTCAGCTCTTTGTTGCTCACAGCTACCCTGCGGTATTTTTGTTGAACTTTTAATGCTCCTTGAACGATTGAGTGTACGCTTTCGGTTTCGGGTTTACTGCATGTATTATTAAGTCAACCATGGTCGGAAACTAAACCGGATTCCCGGCCGATTCGCCTGTTGTAAGGACGCTGGTTATCTACCCCGCGAGATGAAAAACTGGTAAGTATATAACGAGCCGATCATCTATTGTGATTCGACGGCCTTCCAGCGAAATAGCGTTCCTGCACTGTCTATTGTTCATGATTGAAGGGCGCTGTGTTGCCTGTAAAACGATACTGTTGCAATTGAAACAACTTTAACATGGCTTTATAGACTTTTTAAATAAAAACGGGTGCTCTCTAATGATATAGATTGAAATTTCAAGGAAAACACATATTTTCATGTTTGATTTGCTAACTCGCTTCAAACCGTAAGTTTATATCGTTTGTTTGTGTGGCACGGTTTCGTGTTTGTTTGTGCCTGAGGGTGCACGGTTATTAAATCTTGTGAAAGCTAGTAATTTTAAACTTTATTCATAATGTCAAAATTGACTTCAGGAAATCAAAATGAGCGATTGCATTCTGGAGTAGTGATGATTCATGCGAAGACACACGTCTTATTGCTAAAAGTATTTCTAGTAATGATAATAAATGATAAAGTATATGTATGACGCAAATTTCGAAAGGCGCAGAATAGGGGAAAGGCAAGCTTTTACTTTCAAAAACCGTTTTTTAAAAAATTCGAGCATATCGGAGCGTCATCTTTTGCTTTGATAAAATGTTCTTAAAGTTTTGCCTCATCACGAGTCCATTTTTGCTGGTTTTTTTTTACATCCCGCTTAATCTTTATTTTTCCCTAGTACCAACCCTTACAGCTCAGCGTAGGCGTATTAAGTTCTTGTACTTCAATATCTCAACTGGTTCCTTGATATAGTTTGCTTTGTCAATGACTTCAAAGACTTCCTCACTCGCTTTGGAATCCTTCCTTTATCAGTGTTGTCCAAAGTCATTATTTACTAATTATACTCCCGATGTAAAGGTTTTGTAGTTTCACTTTTTTGCATGTTTTCTTGTTGCTGTTTATTACCAAATCTTTTCCTTTTAGTACCTTTTTTAAAAAAATCATAGCTGTAAAACCCGTTCTTGTTTTACAATTTTGCAGTTTACGGTACTTAACTCGTCATCCGTTACAGCTTTTTTGCAGTTATCCTGTACTCGAGTATGAGTAATCGTTATTTGATGTGAAAAATTATAGTACAAACAAAACAACTGTTGTTGTTGTCTTAACAAAATTTAAAATCAACGGAAGTTATTAAAGTGAAAGACAAAAAAATGATCAAAAGCAGTTGAAAATTATAATACTGACCCATATAAGTGTTTTCAAGATTTGTAATGAATATTGTTCCCACTAGAAGGCGCTACGGATTTTTAGTAAGTGATCTTAAGTGTTTCTTTAAGTTAGATAGCCATTTCCATTAACTTAGTTCTTACTGTTGTTCATAAAAACGTAATAAGCGTTTGTTAAGAATTGGTATTTGTGTAAACTGGCTTTGTTTGATATCGCGCCGTTCAAACATGCTAGTACTTTATAATTTATTTCGTGCTATAAGCTACAGTCATGCGTTTCTTTAATAAGTAATCTTTCTTTAGGCAGTAAAACTAAATATTTCCAATAGAATTTTGTGTTTTTATTTCGGTTTGTAACTCGAAAGCCTTTTATAAATTGCGACGGACAAGCTGTCTCATTTTTTTAAAACAGAAAACAATTTAATGCTTCTGTGCAGTGGACGAAAAATTTTCACATCTTCTTATTAGTTTTCGAGTGGCCACCTGTAAGGCAAAGGAGTTTTACGAAAGAAAAAGGGATTGCCGATACTACAACGACATTAAGTTCTTAAGAATTGATACTAACCGACCTTCCGGTTTGGCGGCCTTAGTGTTGTTTCGAAACCAACCGACTTTGCGCGCGCAAGACGTGGGAGCGCCGGCAACCTGTCAGCACTGAAGTGTTCAAAAAGCAATTTAACCAAATCTTTTGTTTGCGATATTAGATTAACAGCACATAATGGTCATGGAATGCTTTTAGGGGAAAAATCTGATGAGAAATTTGCCCGAAGGTAAAATTTTATTGTTTCGGCTAAACTGTTTATTTAATGAAGGGCAAGAACGACACTGATGCTAGTTTAAAAACCTTAAAAAGTCTTGAAAGTGTTGCTTTGTTCATATTGGACAGTGGTCTGTATGCCAAACAACTTTTTGAAGCACTTGACTTGTCTAAATTCTTCAATGTAGATTGCTCACCTAAATCAATCAAGAAATTCTACAGTGTATGTCAACTGGTCGGATATGAGAAGTTCTTTTCAAAGCACAGTATGATAAATTACGTTGGGTTTTTGTATACTCTCGAATGTCTACTTAAGAGGGACTCGAAGTACTTGAGTTGATATTCTCGTGTATGAACATACATGTCAAGGATTATGCAGGTTAAAATATAACAGTCACCATACCATCACGTTCTAACTGAGCTTGCTTTTTAAAACTGTATCTATTTATACTGTGTTAAACTTTGTCCGCAGTACATTATACCAAAATGGTCAGCGGTGAACTCGTGTTAAAAGGCGAGTGAGCTAGTCCTATAAAAAACAACACTTCACTGCCAGCAATCTTTTAAAAGATAAACTGCTTAGATCGGTCATGTGTATGTCTTGCTAATTAAAACATTTTCTCTTCGACTTCCTGTTTCAAGTCTTTGTACCCCCATCGCGCTTCAAGTACACGAGTTTTCATGAAGTTTACTATTAAAAACTTTCTTTTTGAAAAAAAGGTTTTTTTATTCCGATAAATTAATAATGAGGTTCATATGCAAACTCCTAGTTTCGCGTGGAACCGCGAAGTTTTTTTAATTGTTACAGATTTCGCAAACCTGACTTGTTACCTCATCAACAAAGACTTCGCATGAAGAAACGATAATATACAAGCTTTCATTTTTCCATATATGGTCACAACACAAAGTGCATGATCAGCAGCCTACTTTTTTGTTCAATCAAACCGGAAGACCAACTCATCGATCAGTGTAGCTTTCACCTGTTTTATCGCCGTCACATGCCATTAAACAATCATTCGTTTACATATCTTAAAGTGCGCTGATTCCATTTTCTCATTGGTATTTTTAAAGCTCTATGGGCTTTTCCCACACTTCTATATGACTGTAAATGGATAAATATGCTTACCTGACCGTTTAAGGCCCCGAGATAAACTTTTAAAATACTGCGTTCAATGCGAATAAAATTCAAGCGACGATTTGTCATAATGATGTCACATGGTTTGAAAGGACTCCAAGTTGCTGTATACTGGTGTTTACAGCGAATAATATGTTTTATGCTGAAACACCAGGCCATCAGCCACGCAAACTTCGCCAGGATCATACGAATTGGAACGGGAAAATTAGATAGATCTCCCGTCTTTATAAACATGTTTCATCACATGGCGCTAAAATAGGCATTTTGACTTCTTAGATGAAATTTTTCTTTTTGAAAACCGACAAGTGTCTAAGCGGAAATCATACGGGTCAAAAATTTAGTTTTAAGTATTTTAAACTAGTTTGAAGACTTCGCTTTGATTATTCTAGTTTCAGTATTTTATGACAACGTTCGAGCCATGCAAAGTAATAAGTAATACTGCACTTCGCTTCCGTAACTCTTTCAAGTACCTGCAGTTTTGAATATTCAGTGCTATGAATACAATGTTTTGACTTTCAGCATGGAAAACTCACAAGTTTTTCCCGTTGTGTATATACATGTTCTTTCAGTACTATTAGCGAGCTTAATATACGAAAAACACGTTTCTGGTTTGCCCTTTCCGACCATGCCTGTCTCGTTTGCTCTCTCTGTTGTCTCAGTGACGCTTGTGAGCATAAAAAGATTAAAGCTCCCTGCATAAAAGTATAGAAAATTGAAAAATTTTCTGTTTATCGTTCCCGTAGTCGTAAGAACTCCAAAATTAAACGTTTTACGTTGTAATTTTGTATACGACGCCGTACAATTGACCAGCACGGTAATTCTAACGTGCAGCTATTTTGTTCAAAATTAGGGAGTTTACGAAACGAGGAGGTTTGACGCCATCGACGGCGGCGGAAAACAATAGTGAATACAATAGCTGCACGTTGGACACCTGCTTACCGTCGTCTTCAAAATTACGACGTGAAAAGCTTAATTTTGGAGTTCTTATACGACTACGGGAATGGTAAACAGAAAATGTTCTCAAATTTAATCGAATGGATCTACTGAGTCATTTTCACGAGACGACTTCCAACAACTATAAACTTCAATCAGTTCTCATTCATTCGATATTAACGTTTTCAGAAAACATAGCTATCAACTCTGAGCTTTTTATTTAAATCGTTCTTAAATTTTGGCCCATTTAGAAACATTAAAAGATAATTACCTCGCTGGACACTGACAAAGTATTTTAGGAAATAGTTTCCTTGGAATCCTCTACTGCATCTTTCAAAACAAAAACCTGCTCAATGTCGGAAAATAGTTCCCGGCGGGTTCAATCCCCGGGTTTCATTCCCGGTTTGATCTCTAGGTTCAGTTACCGGGTTCTCAGCGATCCGGGTAATCGTTCTGGGGGGAGGGGGGGGGGGGTAATTCGGGGTTAAAAAGGTAGGGATAACTGTCGGAAAAGTCCTCCAAAAACCCTAAAAAACACCAAGGTATAAAGGCGTAATAGGACGTTCGCTATAGAACTTTTGTCTTTTACCTTCTTACTCAGTGTTCACGTTTGCTAAACACGGGACTGCAAGCAGCTTATAATAGCTTCGCGTTTTTCAGCCCTTAAAAATACCAGGTTCTTTGTTTAACACAGAGTTTCAAGTTTTAACAACCCCTAAAAATACCGGACTGTTTATTTTAATCCCTAAAAAATACGACATTCATGCATATACCTACCATCCCCCGATATAACCCCTCCTGCCCCCGGGGTCTGGTGCTAAAGATTTTCACTTCCTTCCACTTTCTCCATATACAGTGGTGCGAGACGAAAATACTAATTGATGCACTTTTTCAAATAAGAATGACTAGTTTAAAACATTCTTAAAGATTTGATGGTGCTGGTCTCCAGGTTTGCTAGAGAGGAGTTATCATTACTGCAATTTATCCCCTGAGCAAACATAAGTAGCTTGTTCGCAGGTTATGCATGTGAAATTATACGTAAAGCTTTATGTGGAAAGGCCTTCTTTAAAGAATGGTGGGATGGGCTTGCTTTCAGATAAACTACAAAAGCCAAAAAACCGTGCAGCTAGAGTAATCACTTATTCAAGTTTTGACACTACGGCTCAGGACACGCCCTTGATGTGCTTGGCCGGGACAGAGCGTACCAGCAAAAGGCAAAGCCAAGAGATAATGATCTTGAATATCCTTGTACCCGCCAGCATTGATTATATTTTTTCAAACCTCGAAGCTCATTATGACTTCAGGGATAGTGAAAAAATGCTGGCCATACCAAAACTGCGAACGAAAAGATCCTTTGGCTGTACAGTGGTGCAGTTCTCTGGAACAAAACTTATGGCACCGACCATCTCTGAATTCAAGAGACGGTTGGAAAGTTGGGCCCTCTAAGCCTTACTCACACACGTACGGCAAACCTGTAAAACAGAAGTTACTTAAGATTATTTTAGTAAACAATTTGTACTGAGTGTTTTTACCGTGTCTAAATATAGTGTAAGTAGGTGTGAGTGCAGATTAAATTCTGGTGAAAACCCCAAATCTGCTAGCTCAAATAAACAGGTGGTAGGGTTCCATTAGAACGTGCTGGAACCCACGCATTCAGCTCAGGGGAAGTGTTTTAATGTCTTCTGGTCACGCACGCTTCCAGCTGCTTTTGATTTTGATTCAGGTTTTGTCTGGTGCTCAATTATGCTCATTGAGGTGTCGTTTAATGCCCGATTTATGTTGTAATTGTCTACAGGATTTAATTAACCCATGGTTCGCATAGTAATGCATTGGAGACTTTTGTGACTTTATTCAGCAGTGTATTATTTTAATTAAAGAGCCGTAGATCATGCGCACAAATCTTTAGTTGCGAGAAGTTTTGTTCAATGTCTAACAAGTGTTCTGCCAAAGTATCAATCTTCGACAAACTCATTTAAGAGTTTAAAAATCTCAGGCCAAGAACTTTATAAAACTGAAAAATAAATGATTTTCATTGTCAGAAGTTTGTGAATCCTTTAATATATGCCAGCGAGTTAGTACACGCCTTAGCACTGGCTGCCTCAATTCATCACATTGCTGAACCTCTCTTACAAGTTTGCGCAGAAGTAGTACCAGTTTTTGTCGAAAGCCTTGGCAAAACTTGACACTTGAGTAAGGTCGTAATAGAATACCACTCATTTTAAAGCAGATTCTTTTAAGAACATAAATTGGTCTCAGTGCATGGGCAGCAAGTAAATACGATTTAGGCAAATCTTACTTTGCTCCGACAAAGGACTCGAAACATCAGCGCCTTAAGAACTTCCTTAAGGCAAAGCTTAAAACTATCTCTTTTTTTAAATTTTAAAGTTGATAAACGGAATGAACTCGTACAGAACTTTTTTTCTGGCCCTGTTGGTGTTATCTTAGAATTGTAAGACAAATATTAAAAAAAAACCGACGATAGCATTGTTAAAGACTACAAGGGTATCTTTATCGTTTAGTTTCTTTACACATCACTTGTTGATTTGTTGTTTTAATCATGTCCGGCTCCTGAAGATTAATGAACGTGGTTTTCACCTCTGGCTTTAAAGATAACTCCTCAATTTTTTTTGTTGTAGTCTAAATTTCGCTATTACGAAATCACGTAATCAATTCATTATTTATTTATTTATTTGTTTATTTATTTTTTCATCCATCCATCCATCCATCCATCCATCCATCCATCCATCCATCCATCCATCCATCCATCCATCCATCCATTTGTTTATTTATTCATTCATTTGCTTATTCATTCTTTCATTCGTTTATTTATTTATTTCTTCATTAATTCTTTCATTTATTCATTCATTTAATTATTCATTCATTCATTCATTTTTTTATTTACATACTGTAATGACCTGAACCATTCTCTCTATAGTTGACCAATTTATCTATGCAAGTTCTTCTAACCTGCTCACATGATCTCAGTGTAGTTTAACTTATAGTTTTTACAGCCAGCAGTGCATAAAGTTGTGGCTTCTTGTCTCTTTTGTACTATACTCCTCTTGTAAAACTACGCACAAACAAATCACTGTCGTTGTAGCTCATTTGACCGTATCGCATGTTATGGTCACCCTGACGAGGGGGTGGTAGAGGGAAAAGTTTTTTGTCTTTGACGAGGGGGTGGTAGAGGGCAAAGCTTTCTGTCTTTGACGAGGGGGGCGATAGACGGGAAATCTCTCGTGTTCATAAATTAGGTGAAGTAATTTTGGTATGAAAAACCACTTTCCCATGTCTTTTAACTTACAACTTATTAAACTTTCGGCTGAAGCTTGGCTGTTCTTAAACTTTTTGGCCACTTCAGCCTCAAACTGTTCTTAGATTGTTCTTATTTTCATGTTTTCAAAAAAAGGATAAGTAGCCGGCCCGGAACAATAAAAAGGCGCGAAGAAATATGTGTTTGTAAATCAGCCTGGATGATCTTATATAAGTTTGTTCTGATAAGAGAAAATTTCATTTTTTTCTCCGCCACTCCTCTTCAGCCTTTCTGACAATTTATTTTGGGTATTGCAGAAGAATTGGACGCCATGTTTACTGTAGCCGGGCTGGAGAAGGTACAAAACCATATTGACCGCAGACTGCAAGTGAACCGAGTGCGACAGTTGAGAATGTACAGAATTTGGATTCAGTGCAAGTACCGCAAGCCAAGGTGACAGAGGGCACAACGTTTTTCATTTCTCATTTCATCCGTCCTTGCTCATAAATTCATAAGACATGATTAAAAATTTGAAAACATTAGTAATCGATTTAAGTTATTTTGTTATCATATTTAAATGTAGTGTGGTTGAAGGAAACGCCTATAGTAGTTCTCAACGAGAGGGGGTTTAGAGCTATCTTTGAAGTCTGCAACTTGTTTAAGTCCTCCACACGCTTTTCCGTTTCCTTTGCTTTTCTGTTTTTTTTTTTCTCCAAATGAGTTTATATTGGGAATTTGTAGTCATGCTCCAGGCGCAGCCCCTCCGGTATATATATCCAATGATATTTATTAAAACTCATAATAATCACTTTTCACTTGACTTTTAATACCAGTTAGTACGCTTCGTCGGGTTTAATTTTCACAGATGTAATTAACAAGTAATATTGAACTATTTTCCGAAATTATACATGTTCGAGTAACAAATCAGCCATTGTCCGTCTCCAATAAACTGGCACGCGTCTATTCCTATACCCTTTCTTTTTATCATGGACAATATACAGTATCAATGCTTTCGAACACTGTTTTTATTCCCTTTTCTTTCGGTTTTTTGTTCTTCTTTTTTTCTTTACTTCCTGTATTGTTAACTAATTTCGCTACTTTTATTTTGCTTTCTTCCCGTGCTTTGCTTTTTTTTTACTTTTATTTTTCCACCTCCGCTATTCATTCCTCCCAATTTTCAGTCAGTTGAGTTAATTTAGTTGCCCTCACTCAGCCCATGTTACATTCGCTGAACCTCTCCGCGAAATGTTGTCCTATTGTCTTAAACTTTAAAGACAACAGGACAAGAAGTAATCAAATATTAATGAAGTGCGTTCGAAATGTTCATTTCCACGCTCAAAGAAAACCATGAGGCAATACTTCCAATCTGCCCAAACAACTCCACAATAAATAAAAACCACGAGGTAATAATTCCAATTTGCCCAAACAACTCCAGGATCGAAAAAAATCATGAGGCAATACTGGACATGCGCGCGCATGATGTCATAGTTAGTTATAAATTCAAAATGGCGCCGATTTGAAACAAAAATTGTGATGAACGACGACGACGACCAAATCTTGCTTGCTTGTACAGCTTGGTAACCACACAAACGACCACAGACAACTAGGTTTGCGTTTTCTTTTTTTTCCTTTTTGCGTTTACGTCGAGAAGTTTTTCGAGAATTGCGATATTTCCTGCATTTAAACGTGACAGCGCGAGCTGATGTTGACCATTTGCTTGAAGTCGTCCACGTGATCTCGATTTAGCCAATGAGAGCGCGTATTTAATTTGAAAACGCACTAAGCTACAAATAACGATAGTTTTTATGGTATTTTTCAAGCTGTACAAGTTTGTTGCAGATAAAATTGAAATTGTTCAAGGTTTTGAAATTTAAGTGAATATAAAACATTTTTGAAGAGGTGAAAAACAAAAATGGTGCGATAGCATAGTTTCTCATTTCCCTTTCTTGTTTGCTACTTTATCTTACTTTTAAAAGCCTTTTATTTTACATTTGTTTGTTTTCATTAATTTTGGTGAACGAAACTTGCTTTCCCAAAGGACTCTTTGTTTGCCCGTCATCATCTCTTATTTTCAAAATGGACGTCATTCGGTTCAGTGTCGGCCTCACGTATTCAAACTCGTCCTTTTGATCTTGTGTTGTTAAGTCAGGCTTAGCTTTGTGGCTGCCGTAGACAAACTGTAGATAAGTGTTAAAGTTCTTGCGTTTCTCTTCACCTCTTTCATGTACATAGCTGGATTTTTTCAGTGGCTGTTTCACTGGTACGCGTTGAAGAAATTCCTGGTGACGTGTACAGACGTCTGTTATATCTTGCATAGTATCGCCCAAAATCTTTGCCTTAAGCGCTTCCCACGCACAGCGCTCGTTATATGACTGGTACAACGCGTGGTTTGATGGATAGCTGTATAGATAAAAATTTAAGACCAGAATTTGTAAGAAAAACACTTTCGTTTATTTATTAGAAACAAACACATTTTCACCATTGCTTAAAAATGGCGATAACGTTACTTAGCTGGATGCCAGTGTTTTATTCTATTCGGGGAAGAGAAAAGAAGCGAGATGATGTGCGAGAAAAGAAGGGAAAAACCTTTTGCTTGCGGCGCTACGAACCTCTCTTTCATGAGTACAGATTTTTGGTTTGAAACTACCAACATACACCTGGCCTGGAAGCAGGTTTGTCTGCCCGAGAATCCCGATGTTTATGTTAATATTCAACAATACAGCAGAATCTCGTTCCCAGAGCCAGCGTTCCTTATGGCCAGCGCCAAGAAACGCTGGCGCTGGCCATAAGGAACGCGGGCTCTGGGAACGAGATTGCAAACAAACAAAGACGGCGGGCGGGCAACAACTGCGCAATTGTATTCCGATCGGGGTACATTTGAATTTGATCAGGGGCACGTGACCACTATATATAATAAAAAGAAGTTTACAAGTTGGCGCGAACCTTATTTTTATGACGTTTTTCTCGTAGAAAAAGAATCTCCTATTTCCATTCAAGATAAACGTCGCCCCACCGTGTAATATCCTCTATATTGTTATATGTTGTTAAACATTGTCATACATTGCAATACTGACTTTGTTATTCAACTGTAATCAACTCGGCTTTCAAAATGATGAATTTGTTGAACAAATTTTCTCAGTTTCGGTTGACTACAGATAAAAACAATTTTGCAGTACCCGTTCTCCCATTGACCATGATAGCCATCTCCGATGAAAGTTTTTGAACACCATGCGAGTGGCTAACTTACTTGTATTGCACCGAGATGTGCTTGGCGTGTTGAAGGCTAGCCTTGGTTGCATATCTAAAGAAGTCCGTCCGCTTGATCCTCAGTGTGATTGCTCCAAGACTCACCAGCATCATCTGGCCAGCGGTTGGCTTTAATACTTCACTGATATCCTGATACACAAAGACAATCAGTTGTAAATACAACCCGATATTCATTTCACATTAAAAAAATCAGTCATACATCTGGGTGAAGTAGCGAGGTGTAGGTTTGAAAGACAAATTAGTAGAGTCTCAGTTCGCGTAAGCATTAGCTTGTCGGAATTGGTGTGTCAATCGTTATCCTAGTGTGAAGAAGAAAGGCAGTGATTCTTAGGATTGAGCCCCACTTTAATTTACAAGTATGGTGTTTTGGTTTGCCTCTGCACTAGCCTTGGCAAAGCCCTGACCAGCAAAAAGAACCAATCTGCGTCTTACAAAAGTCGAAGCGAAAAGAGCGAATGATGATGTCTGGGTGTTAACATATCGGTTGCGTACAAAGAACCGCACAACAAAAACGAGACCGCGTGGTGCAACAAAAGAATATTACTGAAGAATATTACTCAACAATTTTGCAACGTAACATAAGGATGCAGTAAGACTATTAGCCAGTTACCGAACTTTCTCCAGTTGCTTAACTGTAAAAACAGTACCAGACCTTGCAGGGGGCTAATTCGTGACTCCTGCTAGATTAGTGTCTTATGAAGCGGGGGAGAGAGGAAGAGGGAATTACTAGGCCGAAATGGGGAGGAGGGAGGGGGAGGGGGGAGGTCAAAGGTTCAACTACTTAGAAATAAATTCTGGCCAAATGAGCTGATAGGCTCAAGAATAGAATAAGCATTTTAGAGGTTCCCTACGAAAGTGCATCTGTTAAATAATAATGTAAAGACTCGATGGGTTATGTAGGCTACTGAGGTCGTTGAGTTATTTGGTGGAAATTGTGTCAGTTTTTCTTCAGCTTGAACTCATTCAACTTTACAACAGAACTGTTAATGACTAAAATTTTTGGAGCTTCCCTCATTGAAAATAGATTGATCTTAAGTCAACAGACGTTGTAGGGACTAAACTTTTTAAAATTTTCTTATCGATCTACGAATTTGCCCCACTTCTCCTAGCACTGCAGATTTAGGAAGGGGGGGGGGGGTGTTCTAAACCTTTTGGTCTTTTGGATATTTGGAAAAACAAGTTCAGTATTCTTCTGAAATTGGTGAAAGTGAAGGTGTCACTCATTAACTCAGATTGGACTGTAGTAAAAAGTTTTTGAATGAATTTCTGGGACCAGGCCTTCCCTTTCGTTTCTCGACGTTTGTCACCTGACAACTCACTGCCACGTGACCAACTAGCTTCACTTATGAAGGCTGTTGGTTTCAGTCGAAACGTCTTCATATTTTTAAGATTCAAAATTCCACAAATTGCTTTAATATTTTTTTCTACTGAAAGTAGATTAACCATGTTTTAGGTATAACTTATCTGTTACTTACAAACACATCTCCTCGTTTCATGTGCGCAATCTTGAGAAACACGACATCTCTGTTCAGTTCTCCCGTTGTTTCTTTCTGTTTTATCAGCGAAAGAAAAGAAGTGTCTGGTTTTTGTCTGATTATCTCATGCGAAGATAGTCTTCGCCCTTTTGTCCCTTTATTAATAGGGAAAGGATCGTCACGGCCTTCTTCGATCTCTACGCAATCTGTGTCTCCTCTGGACATGAAATAAATTGACAAAACAAGGAAGAGTTAGTACATATACATCGTAAATAGGCGAGTTTTTTATTTACAATTTTTACGCACTCTTCTTCTTAATTCAGCTACAGAAACAAAGCTTCTGAATAATGAAAAGTTTCTGCAGAACAAACTTTCTCTGAAAATATGAGATTGATCAGTATGCTGCATGAGTAATCTTTCCGATATGTGGTTTTAAAAATTGGAAATTTTACAAAGAACGTATGGCTCATTATCATATATTTTTGCCTCCAGCTGTTTTGCATTTTTTCGAGTGGCAATTTCTTCCTTGAAACTGCACTTATAACACAGAAAGTTCGGTCACTCATTACGAGAACGTGATAGATATTTGGGGG
>JAOBAT010115446.1:0-14031 GCA_026413305.1 Hydrozoanthus tunicans
CCCCAAGGGAAGTTTTAATTTAAATCGAGAGACTCTGAAATATGCCATTTATGGTGTTCTAACACAAGAACTCTGTCAAAAATCTTCGGTAACTTCTGCATTTTTTATTCATAACAAGCTCTTTTGTTGCCCCTAGAAACAATAGATGACATAATGGAAACTAAAGACGTGTGTAATCATAGTATGTTATCAATTGTGAACCGCAGGAATTGTACACAACACAAAACTTGTGATTATCAACAACAATTTCAGCCGCACACCAACATCACGTTTCAGATGCAAAGCATAATATTTTTAAGGGTGCCCTCAAAGGATAAAAACTACGTTGTCAAAGTCGTTACGCGCTTTATTATGGCTATCATTAAGCCATCAATTACAGCAGTTCACGCGATCCGATTAATTTAGGTAAGGGGCGGACCATGCAGTTGACCTCGAGAGGAAGGGGAGGAGGGGGGAAGGTAGTGGAAGAAGTGATTTCTCTGCAAATATATTTTTTTTCAGCAAGCTTCAGAAAAAACAAGTTTTTTCCCGTTTTCATACATTCTCTCTATAGAATTTTGGTATGAATTTTTTTTTCTGTCTTGGGCGGCCCTGCAAACTTTTTATTTTACAAATTTTTCCACTTCCCCCCAACCCCCTCCCCGCACGAGATCAGCTGGTCCGCCATTAAAAGTGATTAGAGATGATATTGCTCCCAAATTCTTGTCGATTCACGCTTATACCCAACTGATTTTACTCCAAATAACAAATCAAGATAAATAAACTGGCGTGTATCAAGGCTCACGAGAAAGTAATTTGAGATAACGAGAGACAAATGACAACCAATCAAGGTATAATTAAAAGTCGAGTAGTTTTGTTTTCAGTTACCGATCGAAGCCCTTGTACCAGTTTGCATGTGTGCCAAAAAGATCTGATCTGTAACTGATCTAGCTACGACCGCTCGTTCCTGATTGAGAGTTGAAAGCCAGTCGATTATAAACTGCTTTGAAATAATCTAAGGTAATGTTTCAAAAGACTCTTTTTAACCCATTTTATTAGCATCCACATCCCGGCTTAAGATCTAATCGATGAATTGTTTTGAAAATTTTGTTTTATCAGTTTGTAACTGAATAAAAAACGCAGTCTATGATTTCACATGCCATGAATTACGAAACGAACAGTGTGCACAAGAATGGCTGAATTCTTTTAAAAATATTTTCAAGAGTTAAAACTCTTGAACAGGAACCCCTGAGCTAAATCAGTGGCCGGGCTAGACCAAAACGTACTGAAATGGTGCGTTGTTGTACTGAAGCCACACGCTTTTTAATCTTTTTTTTATGGCGGAACCAGTACTTTTCGGCCGAGGCTGGGTTGTTCTTAAGAACGTTGCCGAGTTTCTGCGTCAATTCAGTTTACAATCATTTTCTGATTCTTCCAAATGAAAAAAGCGCTCAGAATTGTTACTACGAACATTATATATGTACATCTGAATCTGTGCTGAAGGATTAGATAAAACTCCTAAAATTGTCTGAACTAAACTGTTTTTAGCTCGTTCGGCTTAATTTGTAGGCAATCTATATCTCAGCCCGGATGTTCTGATAAAATTTTTAGTCAATAGAGAGCGGTCGCTTATTTTCTACAGCCGATCTAGCAACCTACACCGCTTCCTTAATTACTTTTAAGAGTTTTCGGTTTTCACAACAGTTTTCCTTTCTTTGAGAACACTGACTTAGTAAGTATCAACGATTGAAAGTTGCTAAATACTGAACAGACCAACTAAGACTTTTTGCTCGTTGTTGTTTTCGGTCTTCAAAGTTTACTCAATATATTTGTTTGACTCCGTGTTGCGAGTTTTGATTTTGTGTTATGGAGCGATGAATAGTACTACATTGAGAACTCAAAAGAAACACTCACTTTTCCATTTTCGCCGGAGAAAAACAGTACATATAGACTCTAGCTGTGGGTGACACTGTGGTGCAACTGGCCATTTCTTGACCATTGTGCATTTAAACAAATCTGAATAAGGCCTGACTACTTTGTGTTTTACAGAAAAAAGAATAACACCGATTTAGGAAGGACCGCAGGGAGGGGGGAGGGGGAGGGAAGGGGGTGTATGACGGGTGCGCTCGCACCTCCCGCAGAGGGCAGAGGTCCACCTTTTTTGTTGGCCAATTATTTGAAAAAGCAATATTTTCGCCTATATATTTCTAAATCGACTTTGAAGTTCATAAATTGGAACAATATCCACGTTTCTAAGGTTGGTTTTGCCTGTCTGTTTTACCTTTCAGTCTCAAACAACCGAGTTTTCCCTGAGACTGGCGGCTTTGGCGCTCATTTCGGGTCCGCGATCCGCCTCTTCGTTCGATCGCACCCTCCCGCAAGAAATCCTGGCTACGGGCTTGTTTCGGATTCGAAACTGAATTGTACAGCCTGACAATTTAAGATTTCGTGCGAAAACATTGACAGCTGAGAACCACAAATAGTCAGCTAAAACAAACATTTACAAAGATTTTGTTCACGCTCGGCATATTCTTTTGATAATGTTTCAATCCACGCACTGAGCTGTCCGTCCTATCTTGAAGTAGGCTTACTTTAAAGACCGAAATCCTACGTACGAATATTTCTGTTTTCTCCAACTGAGAATTAGCGCCATTGTTTCATTACTACAGAAAGTCCTACACGTGAGTCGGCCTAGACTGCAAAACAGTCCCTTCTTTCGCCGGGAGATCGTAAACACAAGCGCGGTCGTCAGATATGAGACTTGGGAGAGGAAATGGACGCGCGGACGAGAGCAAAAAGGAATGGGGCGAGGGCCCATTCCGTCCGCGCGTCCATTTCCTCTTCCCAGTCTCCTATCTGACGACCGCGCTTGTGTTTACGATCTCCCGGCGAAAGAAGGGACTGTTTTGCAGTCTAGAGTCGGCCAGACTTGATGCACGAGTTAGACGACTTGATATACGAGTTAGACTTGATACTTAGCTAAGTTAGACTTGTTAAAACCAGTTAGACTTGATACAAGAGGTAGACTTGATACACGAGTTAAACTTGATACACGAGTTAGACGGCTTAATACAGTTAGACTTAATACTTAGCTAAGTTAGGCTTGTTAAAACCAGTTAGACTTGATACACGAGGTAGACTTGATACACGAGTTAAACTTGATACACGAGTTAGACGGCTTAATATACGAGTTAGACTTGATCATACGTTAGACTCGATAAACCAGTTAGACTTGATACACGAGTTAGACATGACACACGTGCCTAGTCGTATTATAATTATTTCCAAACTTCAAAGGCAGAAAACGCGCAGACTCCGGCAAAAACTATAACATATTTTACATTTTTTCTACCACTGTTTGGAAAACTTTCAATTTTCTTTCTCTTTCCAACCCTAAGAAGAAATAAGAGAAGAGTTATAACTAATGATAAAAAAAACATAGGTTCATAACTTGATGTAAATAGTCTGTTCCACCTGTAGTAAATTATATTCCTCTAAGACCCTGAGCCGCCTTAAATTGTACTAAGCAGTCATTTCTCATCCCATTTTCCACTTAAATCGCCTTAAGTCGCCTTAAGTTGCAATAAGTCGCTCTAAATCGCGGCGACTTTTAAAAGGAACCGGGAGTTAGCCTTTTTTTAGTGAGTGCCTTTGTTTCTTTCAACCTGTGGCAACAGAGTCAACAATTACAGTGGGGTAAAAACACACCCACTCCGTGTTTTTAAAAGTATAAACTTTATAAAAGATTTTAAGAACATTTTAAGACTAAGGCGAGGCTCGGATTTTGTTAAGGATATCATTTTGCATGTTTGAATTACTGATTACATGCCGATTGCAATTGTACTCTACGCGCTTTTTTTTTATAAGAACTAGTAAATTTGGCCGAGGCTCATTGTTCTCAATTTTTTGGCATTTTGAGCCTCAAATTTTTCTTAAATTATTCTTATTTCTAAGTTTGGTTTAAATCGAGTAAAAACTAAGTCTAAGGCATTGCAATACATGTATTGGAAAACAAATTGTATAAGGACTAACTTCGGGGCAAGTATATATACGTGCACTGCGAATAATTTGGAGCAATGACTGATTAAAAGAGAGAAACTGCAAACCATTTCTGTATTGCTATAAGTTAAATAGTTATCGAGCCCCGAGCCTCAGCCTGTTCTTAACTTGATCTTAAATTTTGGCCAATCTGAGCCTCGTTGTTCTTATAAAGTTGTTCTTATAAAAAAAGCGTGTGTTGCATGCTCATGGAATTCTTTACCAATCTTTGCCAATGGCCATGACAGTTCGGCAAACGGAACATGCAATAAATACAGTTCTGTTAAATTTGCATGAACAAAACTCTAACAGGTTTCTGGCATACATTATAATTAAAGCATTTACTGGCACATCTCTGAATATGATTGGCTGAATGTTAATTTTAACAGATCTGGAGAAGCAAACACTCATTTTTGCTTGACACCGTTATATTTCTTGTTTATAAGACAAGCGATTAATTTTTTATAGCGAGTCATGATGCTAATGAATTATTGAGAAACTCTGATCAGCTGAGCGATAAGTTATCTTTCTAATTCTATAACCTCGCTTTGTTTTCCTTCACAACTATACGTTCAGAAGAAAAGCTTAACTGATCATATATATTCTCCGCATTTTAAGGCATCGAGCGACAAACACACTGTAAGTATCAAATGAAACTTCAATACTGATCAAAACTTCCGGTTGTTCCATTGCTTTTCTCATAATTTACAATCCCCTAATCACTTCTCACATTTATAACCAGAAAACTGGGAAGAGGATGGGTGGGTTCGAACTAGTCTTCTGAGAATCTCTGATTGGAGATTCTAGCATAAAACTTATCCAATGCTTCACGACGTGTTTTTTGGCAAAAGATGCCGGACACAGTTAATTTGTTCAACCCAGTGTTCATGTCTAGCTCGCTGAATAAGGCCTGTCGACCAGTGTTGGTTTGTTGTAATGAAGATATGCAAAAGTTTCAAGAATTCTTTGTATGTACCTTTACTTGCAGTAAAACTGCACTTGCTACCATAGGGTGTTTCCTATCTTAAGCTTAACATTTTTTCATGTACTTCTGGTAGAATCGTTCAGTATATAATTCCCATAACAACTTTATGTTGTATTCCTTGCCAATGTTTACTCTATAGTTCAACGAGTACCAGCTAGGCTAAACTTCATTTCAACGAAGATATTTTCTTTTTCCTTTTAAAAACCAGCTCGGCTAAATCTATTCCAATTAACTTTGACATCAGTCATAACAGATGTTTTCTTTGTTTTAGCCAGCCTCACTAGATATTATTTCGACTTTAACACTTCATAAAAGATATATACTTTTTTGCTTTGTCACCAGCTAGACTAAGCATCGTTTCAACTGTGTTATTCACAGGAGTAGTTTTCATTTGGTTTATATCAGCTATAGCTAGGCAAAGTCGGCGGCGCAGTGGAGTGACTAACGTGTTCGACTCGTAATCCTAGGGTCGCGAGTTCGAGCCCCAGTCAGACCACTGTGTTGTGTCCTTGAACAAGACACTTTACCCGACCTGTTCCAGTCGACTCAGCTGTATAAATGAGTACCAGCTCTGCTGGGGGCTACTCCTGCGATGGACTAGTGCCGGTCCTGTCCAGGGGGAGTCAGAGCCAACCCAATGAGCCACTTAGGCTCGACGGAAAGAGTTTGGCTTTGGTCTTTAGCTATGCAAAAAAAAAAAAACCCGACATTCTCTTTGACATTAAAGAAGGCTGGCATGTAAAAAAAGCGTAGCCTCGCGCAATTTTTTGTCTAATCTTGGGCGAGACTCCCCTCCCTCCTTTCGCTAGTGACCTCTAGCATCTAAAAGAGTATCCGTTTTTATAAGTTTGAAAATGATAGAAATAAACTAAAGAATCTCTCTCGTCGACGAACGTATGCATTCTTGACGTTTCAGAAGTGAATGAGCTCGGCGTTTCAGAAATGTGTTTTTTTGGTGTGCAGAGAAGACAGGACAAAACGGATAATTGCAAATAGACAAAATTAGTATTTATAGGTAGGCAATCAGTTACGTTGTTTGCAGCAACTTTTTGCAACTTTCGTTACTGTGGATACGACCACTTAATTCACTCAGTTTGATTTTTAATATTAGCATGTTTCGGGCTACACTGAAACCTTCTGCTCTCAGTTCTGAAATCGGATTGACTTTTTTTCATTGCAGCCAAACAGACCAACTCAATTATAATCATCCGTATATTCAGTTGAACATACATGGAAATGTTTATCGTTCAAGATTTAGAAAAAAACTCATGCCAAGAAAGCTCTCACAAAGATCAACGGAATTTGTTGAAAAAATATCTTGTGCAGTGTACTTTAACGGGAAAAAATTCTTGCTTGTTCGCCAGCACGAAAAAAATTCTTGAATGAATTTCAAACCCCATGCCACCTCAAAAATCGAATGGTCCGCTCCTTACCCAGGGTTTTAATCTACGTTCTTCTCTCAAACTTTAAATGAAGCTGATTTGAACTGTTGAAACTGTTGGGGTTGATAAGTTTTTTCCCGGCCATGAAAAATCTAAACAGTCTTTTATAAGAAACGCAAACATTCACTTCGAGGAAATTGCTGCTTGAATTCTAGCTTAACACAGGGTTAAAGTTAACCAGCCTTTGAACAACCCAGTCTTGCAGACAGTTTTTTCAGCCTCTCTATAGCTTTAGTTCTTCTTAGAAATAGAAGAGGAAGATTGGAAAAGACAAATATAAGAGCAAGTATGTACGTTTACCTAGAATAAAGCGATGGTTTTTGGTTTCGAAAGATATATACTTTGAAAGAGGATATAGAACAATTAAGGACAATGGAATCAGAAGACAATGGGAATCAGAATGAATTTTGACATAATAAAGAGCATAATATAAAGCATATACATGTCAGTGTTGACCAAGAGTTCATTAACGTCTTTTTCTTCTTTTTTTGGACAACCTTGTGCAAAACAAAAAGAAAATCACGCTAACGAACCCTTGGTGTTGACACAGGATTGTCTGTGTCAGCCGGCGTTTTTCGGCACTCACTTAAAGCAAAGTCACCGCCGAACCGAAAGTATTGGCGACAGACCTTACCGCCCTTCGCGGTTTGTTGGCGACGAGCCGGCACGTTCGAAGTCATGTATGACGGAGTCATGCATCGTTTCGGGTACCAGAGTGACTTTGTCGGGCGGCTCGTCGCTTGCATGTCTACTGGCGCGGCATTCGTGAACTAAGATCATACGCTTTTTGACCCTCTCTTGCAAGCAGCGTCACGTCCAAAAAGCAAAAACAGCAACTATCAGAGGCGTTGTTCTTTGTTGCTCCAAGTTACGCAACTTCGACAGCACAACGAAAGCTTTTACTCTTGCCGGTTAAAAAAGCGTTACTTTAACTTTATAAGATTCCTCGCATTTGCCATTAGGGAAAATGTCATAAATGTAGTTCTTGGAAACGCAACTGATTGTGTGACCGGGGGCCAAGCACAAAATTAATACAAATTCATGATCTGGACGACAGTTTGTGTTGATTTCGTCATTGGCGTGATGAGCTAAGATTTTTTCAGTTATTTTCAGCATTTTAAGCAGCGATTTCTCTACTCGATGCCAAAAAGGTTCGAGTACAAAGTTTCTCAAGTCTTTCTGTTTGTTTCCATGTCTTGCATAAGAAATCGTTTTTATTTCTAATCCCCTTGCGAAAGACGCATATATTAAGCGTCACGGCTGTTTGGAAACCATAGCAACATTTCTTGCCAGAGGTATTGTTCACAATCAAACATATACAAAGCGTAGCCCGGTGAATCACAACAAAGTTAATACCGTCAGGAGCTCGACGTACGAGGTTTGAAGCTGAGGTATCCAGTGATAAAAACAAAGTCTGTTCCTGATTAATTATATCAAAGATAATAACAAAAATCCGTTAAAGAGATACAAATACTTGATTACTAATAACAAGCACCTCATTGGTAAGTTTTGTAGTTTTACATGTCACGGCGACCGAAGTAACTACACTTGTATCAGTTTTAGAACAGCATTAAGCTGAAATTTTATCCAAGTATTTGTGTTTATTCTTATGGAAAGACGAAGAGAATTTAGCTCAACCAAACGTCTGTCATCTGTTCCATGTCGATATTTGTCAAAGAACGAAGCTTGAAAATTTGGAGTTTGAGTTGAGAGAAACAGCGGGCATTACCGACGAGTATTGCACAGCTGCACGTGTAGGATAGAAGTTTTGGGGAATATTTTGTATGAGTTACTTTTACAAAAGCTGTCTGAAAACGGTGAATAGTTGATGATGCTTTAAGTATATTCTCTTTATCGTTTTGATTTAAATCTGGACTAAAATTTTGTGTAGGTTTATGTTCACTCTTTTAAGAAAATTGATATTTGCCTCAGTGAAGCATACGATGAACTGACTGAGTTTTCAGTAATCCCTGACAGCCGTTGATGCAAATTCGAATTAAGAACTTACTAGTTCTGATGCATTCGTTTTCGAGTTGGACGCTTTACGATTTGAATTCCTTTTTTGCAGCAGAATTCGGGGGGCAAGAGATGAAAAAGTAATCATTTTGCACCGAGTCCGTGTCTTACTCTTAGTTTATATGGCTGAAGAGAAGTTTTAACTTGGGTTTTGAGCAATAAGTTATACTCATGTTTAACAAAACCTCTATCTAAAATACTATTCTATGTTATTTTTAAATTAGAAATTTTATTTATAAAATACCGGAAGATGTGGAAATAATTTGTCAAGTCATCGCATGTTGGAGCATCATTTCCGTAGAGCTCGATAAACATGACCCATGTTTTAAAAATAGTTCGAGGAGTCAACAAACTAATTATGTTACCATTTACACAATAAGCATGTGATATAAAAGGTTCTGTTACAAACCGCAATGACTCGCTGGAATGTTGCGAGATAAAAACTTAGAATTTGCGGCTATCGAAGGTGCTTAGAATCGGTGGCTCGAGGTTTATTTTTAAAATAGTTTACAAAAGTTTTTAGCCGACTTCTGATTGGTGATTGGTTTCTTTCAGCTTTTATCAAGCCTTGTGATTGGTCAGTACTATCCCACCACCGTCCAGTCCAATTTGCCCGCGCTTTTTTTTTCCAACCAGCTTGTGGGTTTTCCTGGAGATAGACAAGAGTCGGGTTTTCTCGCTTTTACTCAGCTCTTCTTTCTTAACTTAAACCAATTATCACTGACAGCTACATCTGATGGACAGACCAACGAGGTAAGTCTTCGTGTTTTTTTCGGGAAACATAACTAAAGCGTTAACAAGAAACTTGAATTGTTAGTTTTTCATAAAGTTCGAACAACGCGTGGGCTGCGACAACTTACGTAACATTATTCATTCAAATGTCAGTGTAGCCTAGATAAAAGGAATAAGTTATCACAACCTAATCTAAACTTAGATAGAAAAGCTTTAGATGAAAATAGATATGCGTGTAATGTGCGTTGAAATGGTCGCAGAATTTAAAACCTTGGTCCGCAAGTCCGCACACGTTTTGCTGACTGGCAATACTTGGAAAACTTTCCCTTTCGTAAAGAACGGAAACCTTGTGTTTAGCTTGTTTGAAAAGCACCTTCGACATTGTTACTCACATTATCCCGGTTTATAATAAACCAGCGAAAACTTTATAAAAAATATAATGAGAAGTTTTGTGCAACTGAATCCGCAGTTTTACCATTTTGTCCCGACCGCTGAAAACGGATGTTAGTTGGTCGAATCATTCGTATTTTTAATGGAAATCTTTTAAAACATATATTGAACAAGTTGCTGCAAGAATAAACCTTAAACGAGATTTACGTTATACTTTGAAACGTCAAGAAACTCGAAATGTTTATGTTTAGTCTTGACAGGATTTACGTGTTCTTTGAAATAATCTTTCCTCTTTGTGGTGAGGACGTAGTAAATTATTTAGTTCTCCCCTTTGGAACTGACAAAAAGTTCTGCGTTTGCCTCTATCATAAAGGAGTATAGAGAAGTTGCTATTAACAGTGATGGAAACAGACAGTTTGGCTAGTACAGATAATGAGAATTTAGTTTCTAGAGAGGAAAGGCAGGGATTAATTCTCAGGTTAGTTTTAGATATTTAGTAATTTTAATTTAGTTGGTGTAATCTAGAAGTGAAATGGTATCTGTGACACATGCACAGTTGTAGGTGACGCAGACAAAGTTAAGTATAGTATACAAACAGCGTTGATGTTTGTAGTATCTAGGAAATGCTAAGGAATGTTTGATATTTTTTTGCTTAAATTAGTTTGAAAGAATTTTATTGTAGTAGAATATTGAATAATACTATGAAAAGGTGATCAGTAAAATTTTAATTAGGCACAGAATTCAAATTTAAATAACATTCGTTGATGTGCAGTTTAATATTTAATACATGGAGAAAAATAATACATATATAGTCACTTGTAGGCCTTGATGGGACTGACAATATCCTTTAGGTTCCATCCAACAAGGAAGCTATAATTGTATTCTCTCGTTCTTAGGTTTTCTGCTAAACTACTCAATGGTGCAATTGCCGGGACAGTTGGAGTAACCTGTATTTTCCCTTTGGATTTGTGCAAGACACGACTGCAGAATCAAATATGTACAAATGGACAAAAGAGGATCTATAAGAATTTGTAAGTGGCACAGAGAGATTGAAAATATTGTGCACCTGTTTATTTAAGGTTGAAGTTGGTACTTTTGGCTCCTTCTGCCACAACTCCCCCCCCCCCCCAACTTCCTATTTCTCTGTCGAGTGACAACAGGGTGTAACTATTTCTTCTCATTGCCTGGTTGCATGGTAACTAGCAAAATGAGAATATGAAGAGACATTTGAGAAAACTTTGTTTTTATCAACTACTTTGGCTGCACTTAAGCAACCATCTTCAGTATATTTAAAGAATAGTTATATCATTACTATATAAATTATATATATTATTATATATACATTACTATAATATTTTACTGAACAACACATTTACAAAATAATTGTATGGCTAAAGTTCAATGAACTGTTTGAGTACTTAATTGTTTTTTTTCTTCTCACAACTACAATATATCAATTACAAATAATATACAAAAATGTATCAAGAAGCCAGCATTTATATTCCTGTGTTTTGCGTTTGATAATAATAATAAATGTTTTTTTGGCAACAGATTTGACTGCCTGTTCAAGGTTGCCAAAGCTGAAGGACCATGTGGATTATATAAAGGTAAGGATTAGTTTTTAAATCCTCTTAGTTATCATTTTCATATTGAAAAGGAGAAAGGAAAGTTAACTTAAAACACTTTAATGTGGATTTCTTATAAAGACTTATTTTGTATTAAACAAGTGATCAAAGACTCTAACTGAAGGATTTATTAAATATTTTTCAGGCCTTGGAGTAAATCTGGCTCTTATTAACCCAGAAAAAGCTCTCAAGCTAGCTGTTAATGACCAGCTTAGGCAAATGTTTGGTGGAAGAGGGTAAGTACAAATTAAGAATTAATTCATTTGTGGCCATTATAGCTTTAAAAGTAAAGTGATAAATTAACTTAGTCTATCATGACTTGTCATAGTGACTTTTTATAAGTAAGAAATAGTTCTTGGTTATTGTGAACTTTGTATGCACATGGGAAGTTGGGAGAGAACCTTTTGGAGTGTTTCCAAATTTCCAAGGTGCATCTTATCTGTATCGTGATAACCATGAACTATTTGTTTTTGATCATCCGCATGCTTGAAATTAAGCAAAAAATAGCATTGAACCTAATGTTATGATTGTCTGCCCACCTGCATAGCCAGCTGTGCATCTATTAGGTTCTAGGCACACCCTCATGTCAAACAAATAGTCTGCAAAAATTCTATTATTAACTGGTATGTACTAATATCTAGTTTGTTATCTTCCACTTTTAGATCATATTTGCCTATCCACCTTGAAATGATAGCAGGAGGAGTTGCAGGTTTCTGTCAGGTTTGTAGTTACTCAAATCCACTAAAACTTTGACTAAATAGTAGCTTCTTCCATTTGTTTAATGTCTTCGAAGTGTTTTGGTTTTGCGTAAGGCAGCAGAAGTATTTTTAGGGAAAAAACAGTTTGCGAGAAGAGCTAAGAAAAGCTTAAAAATCTTACAGTTTGTAGATTTTTTTTCAAAAAGTATCAATTAATGACCTTCTAAAACTAAGATCAAAATTCAAATTAAAGCACTGAAAAGTCTAAAAAACACAAAGAAATTGCAAATAAGAATTGCAAGCAAACTAATCTCATTCAAAAATTAATGAGCATAAAAATAAAGCATTAAGTGTTTTGTTATGAAAATAATGTACAATCATTCAGTTGTAATAAAATGAACCAACTTCTATAAATTCTTAATAGTTACATCTTTTCCATTATTTACACCATCTATTTGTAATTCATTTTGAATATTTAGGTTGCAATAACTACTCCAATGGAAATGCTGAAGATTCAATTACAAATTGCTGGGAGAGCAAAGCAGGGACCAGGCAATCTAGGTGGTCCCCTCAGTGGGGCAGCAACTACCACTGCGATTCAGAGCAGAGCCTATGCAACAACATCAGTGCCAACTTCTACATCAGCTCTACAAATAACCAAGGATCTACTCCAGACAAAAGGAGTTAGCGGAATTTACAGGGGGCTAGGTGCTACCCTAGCAAGAGATGTGCCGTTCTCTTGCATCTACTTCCCACTGTTTGCCTACTTTAACTTAAAGGTGAGCTTTTGGTATAAAAAAGGAAAGTGTCAGCTTTATATTGGGAGAAATGAAGTTAGACTGACAACCAAGGTGTAGACACTATGTATTGTCAGAATTTTTCTAAATACATTATGGCTGATGAAAAAAAAAGTGTAAGTAGTTTGCCATCAAGGTATCTTTTTGTATATAGTTTAAACATTTTTTCCATCCCTATTACATTTGAGGTGTAAATTTCATATTTGAAAGGAAGTTTTGAGGTTTTTAAAATGTAAAATGATATGTAGTTAAAAATTGAGAGTTAAAGAAATAATTTGACTTGATTATTTCAGTTTGAAATCTTACAATGAAGTTTTTTGTTTCTTCAGGGTATTAAAGCTGATGGAACAAGGCCGAATGTACTGCATTCACTTGCATCGGGATGCTTTGCAGGTTTGTTTTAACTCATATTTCAATCTTCAAAGCAACTTAGTTTATTTTGCCATGACAGAGGCTAATGATTGAAATGTCACCATTTTTAAAATCCTCTAAAGTGAAGATTAAGACTATCATCCTGTAACATTGATCAAGTATAGCTATAGCACTTACAGGTCCATACACTCAGACCAATTTTTCCAAAATTAATTCAGTGGCCTATATCCAACTTAAAGGGGTTATTAACTATGTTCGTGTTTAGGAGATTTGACCATGATATTGAAATGCCCCTTGAGAGAGTTGTCATTACTTGTTTTATATAGTATTATATTTTCAATCAATGCATAATAATGTATCTAGGGACACCCAGGGCTGATGGGACAGGGGCGATAAGTAAGATATTTTGTAAACCAGTATAAAAAATTAATAAAGTTAACAATTTCATTTCTTCCTGCAGGAATGGTTGCAAGCATTTCAGTGAACCCTGTTGATGTAATTAAAACTCGGCTACAAGTTATCAACCGAAAGCAGGGCGAACCAACATACACTGGCATCACTGACTGTGCAAGAAAGATCTTCCATAACGAAGGAATAAGAGCATTCTACAAAGGCGCCGTACCTAGGATCATTGTAATAGCTCCACTGTTTGGCATAGCACAAACAGTTTACTTTGTTGGGGTAGCAGAGTGGATGTTAGGCTTGGAAAAGGCATAGATAAACTTCAGTCAGTATGCTAGCACAGGTGTATATCTAAAAAGTTAATATGTCAGGAAAACTTTACTTTGAGTGTTGTTCAAGCTTACAAAAAATTAGTCTTAAACTTGGTAATTGTATATATTTAGGTGCTTTTCTAATTTTTCACAGCTGTAATATATAAAAAGAGAAATTTATTGTACATAAATTAATTTAAATTTCTTACCTTTAAAGGTATTATTTAAAACAAAACAATGGGTA
>JAOBAT010115457.1:0-14030 GCA_026413305.1 Hydrozoanthus tunicans
CATGGTGATTAGGGCTTCAGTTGTGCTCGAGCCAGGGACGGTTCCGAACTGTCGCGGGTCAACTTGTTTGAGAACCGTTGGTTTCACAAAGCGGTCAACTATGATTCCCGCGGCTACCTTTGAAAGGATTGGTGTCAAGGAGATGGGTCGAAGATGTTTGTTTATGTCACGAACGGGGGTTTGTTTTGGGATGGGTGTGATGTCAGCTTGTTTCAAAGCCAGTACTTTTTTAGTAATGCGGAACTCCCAGTTCCCCAAGCAAGCCAACCGACTCAGAGTGGTAATAGACATTGTATTAGTGTTTGGGATTTATGAGGAGGATGCATTGCTCTGATAGCAAGAATTTTTCTCATGTCAGTTATGAAAAGAATCCTGATATAAATAACTTTTTATTTCAACAGGACGGAGAGTCGGAAGAAGATAACGAAGAAGGTAAAAATCATACTTCCTCTGCAACATATCAGGTGTTTCTTAAACCTAGTGTTAAGTATGTTGTTTTCATAGTTATTGGTAAACTCTTGTCCACTTTGTCGGCGGTTCAGTGGCTAAGCATTAGTGCCCTGTCAAGGGGAGTCAAAGGTTCTCAACTGCTTGGCACTAAAATAACAGGATAAGCGCCGGGTTGACGCGTGACGTGTATTTATTAGCTTACTTTAATTTCATGTTACAACTGCATGGCGTCAACGGATAAGTCAGCTTTCTCATCATACAATCTAAAATGTTGGTTGATGATTGATGGAAAATCTCAAGGCAAAAATTTTGGTGAAGTTGGATTAAAAGTTTGACCAAAATAAATTCCCTTAAGCATCATCCATGTTTGATGACAAAATGCATTAGTCATCAGTGTTGGATGAAACAAAAGGATTTTGAAGCTTCAGTACGTGACCATCAATATGCATGACAACCAATCTATGTAGGAATGTTGCGAGGTGCGACCTGCTGTACTGGTTTAGCCAGGTTGTAAAGCGTGCCCTGCCGTAAACTTGTTTTGTCGGTTTGTGAGGCATGCTTTGTCGAACTGGTTCAACCAACTTGTGAGGTTTGGTCTTCCATACTGGTTAAGCAAGTTTCTTAGGCGTGCCCTGTCGTGCTGGCTCAATCAGTTTGCAAGGTTTGCCCTACCGGACTGGTTCAGCCGGTTCGCGAGGTTTGCCCTGCCGTACTGGTTCAGACGGTTTGCAAGGTGTGCTTTGCTGTACCTGTTTAGCCAGTTTGCAGAGGTTGTCCTGCTGTACTGGTTTAGCTTTTGCGAGGTGCCCCGCAGTACTTAGTATGCTGGTTTGCGATCCTGGTGTTGTAGGAATGAGCTCATTGATTAGTTTATCGTTCAAACAGATAAAGGACAATTTATGGAACAGAAACCAGAAGAACACCCGCCCTGTGAAACATGCGACGTTGACATAAAAAAGGACGTCAAGAAAAATGCACCAAACCTCGATGTCTTTAAGCGTGAGGGTGGTCGCCTTGGTAATGTTAAAGTTGATTCCAAGGAATTGAGGTTGGCGGCTAGATCCGGAGGTTATGCAGCGCCAATTGTGAGAACGGTATCTGAGCGTGCACCTGCACCCAAACCAATCAAGGTAAGCAGATTACCGATAAATGTACCAGATGAGATGCTCTAGTCAGGCTTTGAGGGGTAGGGTGTGAGGGGAATAGAGAGAGAAGGAGGTAGGAAACATAAACAGAAAGTTACTTCGATAAATACCATTTTTTGTTATAGTTAAAGATGAACGAGACGTTGGTGTAAGCGTTTGTATTCCCGTTTTATGTTCAAACCACTATCGAAGAAAGATAGTAAGTGCAAGCACACCAGTGGCTAATGTAGTTAGTTAAAAACAAACAAAAGATATCCATTATTTGAAAAGTACACAAAGGTAGTTACAAACATGATTCAACTTAATGAATAAAGATAAAAACGGCCTGTCAGAATGCTTAGGCAAGCAACAAAAAATCTTCTGTTTAATAGTAACAAACAATTAAAACAAAGTGAGGAGGGTAGGGGAAGAGTAGAGGGAGAAGGGGACGATACGCATATTCATGATTACTATAACGTGTACATAAGCCTGAATGAAACAAGGGGTAATGTGCTAATTTATAAACTTTAAAGCTAGAACAGTCCATCTAGCATCTTGTTCTTTTCAACAAGAATCTTGTATGTGGATTTCGTAGAAATCACACTAGCCAAATTACTTAAAGTGCTGTCACACAGTTAAGTCGAGAACCTACCATTAAAGAGAGGTGTTTAAACACAAGTTACTTTATGTATGAACTTGTAAGCTGAGCCGCTGCGGGAGATAGCTTTGTAAAGTGGTGTAAGGCGCTAGAATACGGTCAATTTCGTTGTAAGACGCAGAATAACTAGAAAAGATGAAATTCCTTTGGAAGCGCATATTTATAGAATTCAAGAAACAAAATAACATAGCAGATAAGAATCAATTCGGAGCCATAACTCGGAAAGAAAAACGATTTCCTGATGGCAATCAAACCCAAGACCTTCCGTACGTTAGTCAGATGCTTTGTCACCGAGCTATGGGAATTCATTTGGTGAGCAAGGCCTTTAATTTGGTTATGACATATGGACTGTCTCGCACAAATCACTTAAATGCCTAAACATATGTGTCGAAGACGCGCTCATCGTGAAAGAACTATTCTTGTTGTCGCCTGAAAGCTTCTTTTTCTCAGGAGAGAAAAACTTCTAAGTCTCCAAACTGGAATCCAACCTATGGATTTCAAAAAATCTGGTGATCAGAGGGTTATTGAGTTTGCACTGCAGTGTCCAGGGAGATGTTATAAGCAAAGGGATGGAGATTCTAACTTTTTTCGGGATGGGATTAGGGTTTAGCCAACGAATTTTGTTTTCATAGACGTTAAACATGTTCTTACTCGTTAAAATTTCAAATTTGTTACTATCTTATTTAGCCACGACGCCCTCCAAGAGCTATCGTAAAGAAAACTAAGAAACCTAAGACCGACGAATCCGCCAAAAAGACTGGTGAAGAAAACATAGGCAAACCGCTGGATGAGCAGCAGACTCAACCAAATCAAGATGTAGGTGCGCAGGCGCAGGATTTAGATACCGCTGACCAGGGCGTTGATGGAAGAAAGAACGATGATGCAACAGCAGGTGTTAAAAAGACGGGTGTTGAGCCTGGAAAGGGGCAACTGGCTCCTACCGGATCGGTCCGAAACAATACAATATTTGATGGGTCAGAAAAAGTTCCTGCAGGTGACGGCCGCTCTGAGGGTCAGCACTCTTCAAGAGATGGCAAAGCGGGTGCCTTAACGGCTGAAGGAGAAGGTGCGTTGCCTATCTGTTCACATTACAGTTAAAACGACGTTAAATGTTCATGGCTCTAAAATTTGAAGTCTAGTATGATTTGTTCCTTTGTTTGCTGTCGGTAGTGGCTTGGACGCTAATTGCAAGTGTTTATGTTTATCAAGAACGCAAAATGTTATTACCACATTTCAATGTACACGAATGTTAACTAAAACAGTAAAAAAGAGCAAGTTTCAATCAAAAGGGAATAAAACTGTAGCGACTTATATACATTCCGAAAAAATTAATGGACTTCAGGTTTCTTTTTTCAAGGAATGATTGAGACTTTGCATCGTGTTAAATACAAAACAGGAACTGAGTAACCTTCTTGTCTTTCAGCATCTGGGGATGTTGGTCACAATCCCCAGATTCCGAATGGAGCTGGGTTTGTTGATTTAAGAAGCGGGACAGGGCGTGGTCTTCAAAGCGGTGCACCCCATGAACAGACCGTTGAAGATGAAAACGTAAGTGTACCTGTTTACGTGTCGAAAGAAGCTGTAAGGTTGATAAATCTGTAGCTCTGTGTTTTTAACTAATATGTTTATATTTCGATGCTTTATTATTAATTCTCTCGAAATACGATGACCTTTACCTTGTCCATCACACATACTTGTGCATCACAACATTTGATTTTAGATGCAACTGGACTTCAGTTTTACAGAAATAGGTTTATCTTGAACTTTGATGTAATATTGCACGCACTCAGGAGGAAAAGTTGATCTAACATTCCAACTTCGATAACAAGAAAAATTATTGCACTACCTTCGTGCGTAATGGTATTTATGATAGTTTCTACAACAGGACTATTGAAAGATTTTCAACAAATAATTACAATTATAAGTCATTTTAAAAACAGAACTTACAAAGAGCTGTTTTTAGGATCATGTAGCTCGAGGAATTTCCCAAAATGCCCAGGGACAAGACGGACCAGCTGATCACGGAACAGAACCACTTTTGGTAAAATATATTGACCCCGAGTCTGGAGATATAGTAGAAAGTGCAATTACAGAGGTTCCGGATGGCGCAGAGATTGTAACAGAAATTGAGGTTGAAGACGAAGATGGAGCTTTTGATGAAGATTCTAGTTCCTTGCAAAAAAAGCAAGGCCAAAAAAAGCTAGGCAAATCTGTTTCATTTGATGTTAAAATGAAAAGACTGGGCCAACACTCTGTTATCACGCGATCGGGTTCTACGGAAAGTCCACAGGGACGCCCTGGTCGCTTGTCCGCACGGGGACCTTATAGAAGAACTATAGCAATGCCTCTGTATGAGCCGGGCGACGGAAGGATGGTAGATGTTAGAAGGTTCCAAAGTGACACAAGTGTGTCTCCTTTGACAATTTTTGCGCTAGCGCGATCTAGAAGGCAAAAGATGAAAAAGGTAGATCAGAGAAGTGACGATCCTACCGAGGCCAACGCAAATAACAAACCTCAGGTTTACGAAGCTTTAAGTGTCCATAGATTACAGGGCGTAGAGAACCACAGAGATTGGGAAAAAGACTGTAGCTCTATGGCTCAGAGTATGGACACTGGTTTTAATAACGAGAGCGGTGCGAATGGATCACCTACTACGGTCAGGCGTCACGGGTCTGACTTGATGAAGTGGTGTGTCAAAGCTCTAAAGAAATCGTCGCCTATGTTGCGTCTACCGCGTAAACCCGTCCGAAGGCGACCGCAAAGCTCGCCAAGTGTTTCAAGCACAGAAAACTCACGTTCACAAGGTGAGAGTTTTCTTGCATTATGTGTTAAAATTTCTTTAAAAATTAAGAAAAGCATTTAAAGTTTATTAAAATATTAAGAAGTCCGCTCCAGTCCTTGATGAAGTAGATAGCGAGTACTTCATGTATGCGCGTACGAATTTTTAGTCATGTGTCGCGAAGTATCAAAAAGCGAGACGAGTGAATTGTTCAAAGGTTTTCCATGTTTTTTTTAGTTTTCTTCTACATATCGAGCCTTTTAATTCAGTTATGCTGGGTAAAACGTTTTACTAATTTTCAAACAAAAATTTATCCGAATGGGTATACACCCTCCATTTTTGGAGAGTAGTCAACGTGTGGCACGAAGACCAAACTGTGTCTTATTTAACTCCTCAGGAGATACTCTCCTCCTTAACTTTGCTCAAGGTAATAGCAGACCCAAGACTGCAGAGAGCTTCCACACTTCACCGAGTGTGGAGGAGTACTCCCTGTATCCTTATCGAGGAAACCCTCCGCCTACGCCAGAGCTCGGAGAAGAAGCACCCAGACCACAGGGAACCCACGTTGACCAACCCAATATCGATCGTAATGTTAAAAATCCAAACAAGTTGGCTAGAACAACCGGACAAGGTAATATTTTTGAGGGTGAATCCCGACGTTTTCTACATTTAATGTTGATGAATATGTACGATACAATTAAGTTCCGCCCACTCACGGAAACAATCTTTTTACATCTACTTTTAGAGAATCAATTTTAAAGAGGTTTAGAGATTTACAAAGTAATTTTGGAATGTACTAAAAAATGCTTCTCTTTTTAAATTCGGAATGAGAAGCAAGAAGAAGTTACTGTGATAAGTGGAGACAAAATTATCGTAAACTTTTGCACGTGTTCAGAGCGTGCTTGACGCTTAACAATAGTTTTGCAGTACTCGCCCCATGCCTCAATGTATTATAAACTTTGCCCTGGTCGTTTGCTGACATCAAACATAAACATTGACAAGCAAATGTCCACAATCATACGTAAGGATATTCGGGAAGAGATGAATTTTGCTTTTTTTCTTTTTTTAACTCAATGGCGGATTACTTTTGACAAGAACTCTTGAAAAACAATTGAGATTCGGCTATCGAACTCTAAGTTTGCAGGTAAGGCCAACAAAACAATATCTGTATTTCCGTTTACCCGACCGACTCTAATTTTTTAGCGCCAATTCGTCGACCATTATTTTCACAATAGCGTTTCTTTCTTCCCGTCTATTTTATTTAGCACTGGTTTTGGTTTAAGACGTGGCTACACGGTGCAACACCGCATGCAACGTTGCGTGCAATGGAAACCCTTGGTGTAGGCACTCGTTGTAACCGTTGTATGCAATGTTGCAGGGGTAGGATCGGTTTCTACTTCGCGCAACGTTGCGTGTAACAATTTCAAAGGTGGCTACACGGTGAAATGTTGAACCGTGTAGCCACGGCTTGAGACTCTATACATTCTTACGTAACTCAATAATGCGCGATTGTTTGAAAACTTCAAATAAACTTCAAACTCCGTGCCTTCAAGAAATTTCTCGCGTTAAGTGTAAGCCAGTGAAACATTGGTGTAAACCAAACGTAAATGCAAATCGAAGCATGTGCTGGAAATCGCTTTAAAAGCTCCATATATTTTTTTTGTAGTCAAGACTACTGTTAAAGCCATTCAACTGTTGGTTTTTGAATCACGGAAATTGAGGAAATCGTGGTTTTCAAGTCAGTGTTTATTCCTCAAAGATTTTTATTTAATAAGTTCTTTATTACGGAGCCACATATTTTGTTTAGCCTCGAGTCTGAAATTTGAAGTTAAAATTGATTATTGTACGTTTTTCAACAAATCTCTCGGCAATTGTATGTTTACCCATAATGAGACAACGGCTGTTGGCAGGTGTGATGATTATGTTTGTAATAATTTAATTAAGACAACTACTAAACTCTAAAGAAGAAACTTAAGAGTCAAATGGGAACTATTACTGCAGACCTCGTTACATAATGCTCCGTGTAGTATCAAAAATCAGCAGAATAGCCAAAAGTATGAACTGTCAGCTAAATTGTTACTGTTTTTGTTTTTTTTAGTTGTTTAACACTGCCTTGTAAAATTGTTGCCATAGATTGTTGTTGCAATAAATTGTTGGCAGCTGTTGTTAATTCTAATACATTTGCTTACACTTTGGACAAATTCATTCATTCCGAATTGACTTAAGAGTCCTTCTATTACCTATTGTAACTAAAAAAAATTTACTTTGCAGATTTTGACGAAATGTATTGTGAAGTGCGATCAAACTTGGGAGCAAGTAGCGACGACCTTCGAGTAGTAAGCAAAGAATTTTTCAAATAGCAAGTTTGATTACAATGAGTTGTATCTTTGAGTTCTTAAACTTTATGTGTGCTATACATTCTAGTTGTGACACCATTTAGCTTCTGACCAATAAAAATTGAAATCTAATTTGGTCACGGCAGGTAGACGAATTAACTTTATTCAAACTGTGCTGTTGTATAATGCAACTGAGCTTCATTTTTTTGTTCCATAGAAATACAAACGAGTGTTGAAGTCAGGTTCCTTTTCAGACACCAGCGAAAGGTGAGTTAAACTACCCACCATTTGTTTATAAAAAGGTGTGGAAACACAAGGAAAAAGCAATGCTAATTTCACAGAATTCAAAAGACCTGTTGAGAGGTTTAGCGTGCCGCATGCTTAAGTACGCTGGCCTCTATTGTTTTTTGTTACTGTTGAGTAACGTAATGTCATTATTTGTACTTCCTTCAGTTTTTCCCTCGAATAAAGCAGCTTTCAAGAGAATTGTTTGAAGTGTCATTCATATTACAACAACAACTAAAAGAAACTTGATTTAGCACCATTTGTATAAGTTTCAGAGAAAAAAATGAAGATAACCAGATTAGAGTGGTGGTCATCCATAACAACCACGCGGCTACTTTAGACAAATAGTCATTAAGGAAAATATTGTTGTAGGGGGGTCAGCAGATATAAGAATGGTACCTAAGCTTGAAGAAAAATGAAAAAACGAAAAATTTGGAATAAAACAAAAACCTGAGCAAGAAAATTAGGAGAAGACAAGGGAGAAGGAAAGGAAAACTCGTTTTATTTATTTTTTGATAAAAGAAAGATAGAAAATTGAAAATGTAATTGTCTGACTTTGAGCTAGTAGTTTCTTTTAGACTTTTTAGACTCGTCGATTGAGATCCAGACTTTGGAATCGAGACATCTTATATCATCTTTTATTTGTTCGAGTAGCTCTTGTGGAAGGGAGGAGGTTAACCTTGATTCTAGGCGTGTTTGGTTTTGATTCGTGCTCCAAACAGGTTTTAAAAAAATCAGTGAACAAATCTGAAGGTGGAACTGGTCTACAATAACATTCCCGATAAAGAATTATATAAATTAAAACTTCAACAGAACGTTTAGTGCTTGTTTTTCATTGTTTGAAATACTTGAGACATCCAGTTCATATCCTTCCAGTTAAAACATCTATTATCTTTGCAAGCTTTTTTCTTCGACCCATTCCTCCGCTCGACATAAATGATTACAGCGAGAACTGGCACGAGAAATTGATTGAAAGGTAGGTTATCTATTTTTTATAATATCTTTTACCGAGCTGGAAAGAATTTGCAAAATTAATTTAGATGTTATCTTTAAACAGATTTTCCAAAACTCTTGAATAATATTGCTAAACTTTCCCTCCTCGTTTTGAACTATCATTGTTTTTGCTTCTTCTACCGTTTCCTCCTTCATTATTCCTACAAAGTTCCCTAGTTCTTGCCTCAAAATCTTCCACATTCTTTTCTTTAATTCCAAATGCTTTCTTCCTCTCGTTCTCCTCTTTTTGCTCTTTCTTTCCCATTCCTTTTCCCCGTACTCTTCGTTTCCATTCTTTTCTTCTTCTTGTGCTTTTTATACCGTTGTAATCAACACTAACTAGCGTTTATTCTTACTCTACATCGTGCTGATTGGATAATAATGGGGGCAATTTTTTAATTCAGGGCAAAATTACATGGCGCAGTTTGGATGCTGGTTTGCGAAAAGTGAAGGTTTCGAAAGGTTTTCCGAAAATCGCAAAAATGCATTTACAACGGTTTTATAAAGGTTTTGGAGTAGTTCCAAAGATTTGGGAAGATTTTCTGGAAATTTTTTAGTCTTAAGATTGCATTACAAACGTTTCCTAGCCATTTTCGTGGGTTTTCGAAAATTTCAGAAGATTTTGAAACACTTCCGAATATCTCTGAAGATTGAGATGACTTTTCTGATATAAGTACTTCCTGAAAGCAATTGATCAAGGATGACAGTTTTAGTGTTGATTAATCATTCAGCCACTAACAGAGGGAACGGTGCATCATTTTATTGCCATAATTCATATTTCGTCTTTACTCACTCATATTTCGTTTTTACTCATTTTAGTCACTCATTTACATTATTCTGACTTCTACTAGGGAAGCTTAATGTTTCTAACAAAATTTAATCGCTTAAAAAGCGTAAAGTTTTAGATTTTATCTATTTAAGATCTGCCAAGACTCCGTTTCCAAAGATTTACGAATCTTTCCAGAGATTGCAAATACATTCATACATCTTCGGTTCCTTAAAAAAATTAAGACTTAATGCATTCATGTTTTCTGAATCGGAAAAAATTGAAAATACTTGTGAAAACTAATCCTAAATTGTACTCAGCCCCATGTGTTACTTATACTGACTGCCATGTTGAATTTGGATTAATCTTGCTTTATTGATTTTGTGTCATTTGCTTTGTTAATTAATTTTTTTATATTTCCTGTTTTAATACTTGTTACTTTGTTGCTTTGTTGCTGCTGTCTATTCTGTTGTTGTTGCTGTTGTTGTTGTTATTGTTACTGTTGCTTTGCTGCCACTGCTGTGCAGTTTGGTTAAGACATAGTTAATACACGAACTTCAAAAGGGAAATACAAAGAATGTACAAAGTTGCTTTGTTGTAGGTTGAACGAACCGTGAGGGTGCACATTCTTTGTTTTAGGTAGAGTTTTTGACTGGCTACTTGTCGATTTGCATCTCAAAACCTTTGTATTTTGTGCACCTTCAGCACTAGAAAACAAAAGAAAAAGGCGAACAAAGACCTGCAACAATGGTTTCAAAACCAGTCCGTAGATTAACTATGGTTAAGATGAAGGAAAGTTTGCACCTATTAAAAATACACCACTTATGTTTTCCTTGGCTCTATCTCGTTAGGGCATGTCTTCTAAAACAACAACGTATTGAACGCCACAAGAGCGCAGTCGAAAGACGACATCGATTAGAGGACAAGAGAAAGGAACACTGGAGAAACTCAGCACACTTCGTCTGTTCACCAGGTACTTTCGCTGCAAAGTGTGTTCGCAAGTATAAGAGACCTGATGGGTTCGTGTAAAAAGTTGATTATTCAAGTTTTTCCAAGTGTGAAGTTTTCGATTTTCGAAGATCCATCGATTTTGTTTCATCACTAACTTTATGCCGGAGTGTCTGAATTCAGTTTTGAGCGTTGTTTTACAGGATACATTCTCTTGTTACTGTTGCTAGTTAACTTCTGCATTGTGTGGTCCCGGTAAACTAACACTTCGGTCAATAATCTTTGTGAACTATTTGGAAAGTCATAAAAAACGTCAATGCCTTGCATTTGCAAAGCAAGCTTTCGAGTTTGAACAAACTAAAAAAATCCCACACAACATACAAATATCGTTTGTAACGCCTGTGATTGTTATGGGTAACGCGAATATTGGGGTTTTTGCAATATCCAAGAAACACTACATCCAACAAGGCTGGCAAGGCTTTGCCAAAATTGTTTCAGATAATCTGTGTGATCTCAACTTATCCAAAAGATTGACTACCCAGTATTTTGCATATTAATTTCAACTTGTTCATTACCAATTTTCTGTGGAAGTTATGTATGGAAACATATATGTTTTGAATACTTATTAATTCATTTCTCACTTCTTTCACAGAGCCGTCATCGGCTGAGGAGAGGGTTATTGAGTTTTTACCTTCTTTACCGTCCTCCACCGTTGAAACCCAAACGAGAAAAAGCGAACTTTATCCGACTAATTCACCAAATCTTAAAGAACAAGAGCTGTCTTCTGAAAAACCGTTTCGTCTTCGATTAAACCAGCAATATGAGGAAAACTGTCTCACTTCTGCTGCTCGCGATTTGATTGGTTTGCGTTCAACAGAGCACGATGCCTCTGATGTGGCTAATGTGTTACCCAGGCCTAGCTCTGCCATATCCATTCCCAGTAAATGCAGGTACTTGTTGATCTTGTTGATAGCAAAATAGTAAAACAAAAGAGAAGTTGCCGGGGAGTGCAAAAATTAGGTGCTAAAACTGAATATAGCCATGTTTGGTATTTACAAAAGCGACCGATACCCATCTTTACGAGTTCTGATCGGCTCCCGTAACTCGCGATATTCAAGTTTATTTGTTGATTCTAAGAAGCGCGCGTGCTTAAAACAGAACAAGATTTACACTTGCTAGTTCGTGTAATTTGGCGCAGACGGTTACTCTCATATTCTTTTAATACTTCTTGTTCTTCACTTACCCGTACTGTGTGCGTCCGTGTCTGTTTATTTCTGAACGTTTCGGCAACTGTAGTGCACTCTTCATGCACAGTACGGGTTAGTGAAAAACAAGAAGTATTAAAATAATATGAGATTTTCACTATGCTGTTTCTTTGGAAGTAAAGTGCATTTGCATTCCAGTGTTTTGGGTGGTAGGAAAACATTTTTCTCCCTCTGGGTCAGTTGCAGAGCTGGATATAAGCCTGGACAATTCAAGCCCTATCACTGTTCACCTCTCCTTTAAAGAGATAGTTGTTAATCGTTATCGTTATTTTAGTTGTGGCGATGGTCTTGGTTGTAATCATAGGTGAAATCTATAAATAAGTATAGCAATAAAAAAATCATTATATTATCTCAAAAATAATTATAATTGTTTATGTATAGCAACAAATACACGTTCACGAATATATAAGGATTATTCTAAAATTCCTCAAGCCATAGCTAAAATTTCTCCATTTCTATCCCCAACTGATTAAGTTCATGGCTATTGTTACGAATGCGGTTATCTTCTACACTTTTTGGCCTATTCTTGATTACAAATTTGGAATTTCTTATAGACGACTAGTGTAATGAAGTTTAACAGACGCATAAACAGTCAGGAATATAAAGTTTGCATGATAAAACAATATGTTTTATAAAAAGTTCTTAAAGCTACTGCTTTTAATGTAAGATGCTGGAATTTTTTCTTAAAGAAGCATTCGTGCTTCAATATGATACATGATACATATCATATACAACGTTTTGACTGTAAATGACTTTTGTTTTGTTTGCAGTCGTTACATCCTGGTTTCTCCCAAACAGAAACTCCTAGAACCAAAGATTAGCCCATTAGAAAAATCTCTTTTAATGATGAGGTTTCCAGAGTCCCAGAGTAAGAGAAGACAGCAACTTGAAGGAACATTAAATAGACCAAAAGCACACAGGGGCAGGTACGCTTGGGTGACTTAAGTGGCCGGTAGACAACACACAGATCATCTGGCTTCCGTTCGAATACTACAACATACCACTGTTGCAGTTCACCCTTATCCAGGCATATGCAATGCAACATGGATAGTTTATTACCGAAAGATTTTAATATTGGCTTACTGAATTTCGAAACAAACAACTGCACGTATGAGTTCATTAACACCATGAGAGTCTACTTCTTCCGACCCTGTATCATCAAACCAAACAGAATTACTGAAAATTCTGCCACTTTAAATGACCACACATATTTTAACTCAATATCTCATTACACCATTAGTGGTAACATATTGACTGATCTGTCAGATCATCTCTCATCTTTTTTTAAATAATCAACAAGATCTCTTGTAGTATTTACAAAACAGTGTTCTGTCGCACATTATTCAAAATTCTGCAAAGATTAATTGCTTGAGGAAGCAAGACAAATCAATTTGAAGAATGTCCTTCTTTATACTGCTGGTACTAATCTAATTATTTTTTTCTTTTCCTTTTTACACAAAAATTTCTAAAGCTTAGCAAAAGAGAAGTGAAGATGCAGTCCATACCATGGATAACTAAAGGTCTAAGAACTTCAGCTTCATAGAAAACAAGCATTGTAAGCGTTGTCATAAAATTAAAAGCAGTTACTGCTATTCAAAATATAAACCCTATAGGAACAAGCTAAATCATTTGTTAATGAGAAGTAAACAATACTACAATAATTATTTCAGTGCAAATCAAAGTAATAAATAAACTTCAAAAGGCAACAAACAGCTTATAACCCTTAAATAGTCTTCTGTATCTACCTCAAATACTATTTATTTATTGATTTATTTATAACTGTTTCTTTTAAAACAAATCGGTTCAGAGATACTTTCATTCCAGCAAGCGCAAGACATTTTAACTGACATTTATTATAATTATATATGTAAATTAGTTTAGATTAGATTTTAGGTTAGATTTTATTGTATAGTAATGTTACTTAATTTGTACACCTTTGCAGTTCAGCTTTCAGCTGCTATTAAGGTATTTTTAATAAACGTTTATCTATCTATTTGTATTTCATAATCCACAAAGGTTTCCTGTCTCGCGAATGTAGTGCATGAGTGCAAAGATATAATAATAGCAGGTGCTGATACAAGACTATGCAAGTAAAAAAAGAAACAAAAAAGAAAAGATGTCTAATGGTCCACGCAGGCGATCAGAGCGGTTTTAAAAGTACCTGGATTAGTTTGATCAATTAGAATGTTAGGTAGAGCGTTCTCGTTGGCGAATGAGACTTGTATACGCTCTGCTCTTGATCGATTCTAAGCAATTCCCCAGGTTTCACCGCACAAAGCCTAAGGTACGGTTTGCCTTGCAAATAACGACCTCAGTTTGGATTTGAGGTCAGTTCGAGGCCTATATAATTGTGTTATCGGAGTTGCTTTTATCAATAGAAAGGTGTAAAGTATGTGATAATCATCTTATTTAAAAGTTGCACCCCC
>JAOBAT010115468.1:0-14030 GCA_026413305.1 Hydrozoanthus tunicans
TTTTGGTGTCATCGTAGCTAAGAAATTGTGCCATATTGGAATAAAAATACGGAGCTCGAAAAATTACGTCTTCACTGCTTCACTGCTTCACAATATATATATATATATATTAATACTTGAAAATATGTAACAGCTACATTTAACTGAGAACCATATTTGAGCTTTTCAACACTATATAATTATAGTCAGTTTCCATTTATGGTCATTTCGGTATATGAAATGATACCCGAGATTAAATGAGCCAAGAAGAACGCTAGAAACACAAGAGTTTGAAACATATTCTTAACTAAATTAAGCTTTAACGTCTAATAAATTAAGCGATAACGTCTTTAACGCCAAATATATCCTCAATAGTCAAAAATGTTGATATCTATGTGGTGCCCGTGTCAAGGTTAGTTGTCTCACCTTTGCTGAAAAGCGACTTAAAGTTCTCACGATAAGTTGAACTCTGAAAGGCATACAATATTGGGTTGGTACTGGAGTTTAAAAAAATCAAGAAGTAAAAACATCGGTAGAGAACGTAGTACGTTTCGTAGTTTGCTTGAATCTCACTTTGTGCTGTAAACGACAACACATAGCTATAGGTGCAAAAAGGGAAATAGGAAACTAGAAACGCCGCAGTCACTGAAAATGAAAGTTTGGCAACTTTATGCTTTGATTTCACATCATCACCGCCATTAGGAGCTTGAGAAAGCACTGTGTTGGTGAAATAAATCCCTTTTAATATCTGAAAGTAACAGAAAATAATTGTTGTAAAAAGGGGAATTCCGAAGAAGACCAAGAAATATGTGAAAAGTGTCTCCATTTTCGGGGCCAGCTCTAAGGTCCACGGATCGAGGCACTTTTGCATTTCCTCGTCGTAAAAACTGAGTAAAATTGCAGGTATTGATAAACAAAACCCAGAAACCCAGGTTGCTGCAATTACGTAAGGAACGTTTTCGAATGTCAGACCAAACCTTGTAAACCACGGTCGACAGAGGGCGCGGTAGCGTTCTATTGCTACAACAGCCAATGAAACGGCAGAAACAGTAACCAAGAGGCTTGCAAATCCGTAGCCTGTAAAAAACTTACAAACATAATTCCCTGCAACGCCACCAGGGTGCAAGTTTGTCATACTCACAAAGTAGATTGCCATAAACCACACCAAACTGAGGATATCCGCCACCGCTATGTTCACCAGCAAGGCGTTTGTTACCGTGTGCATTGACCGAGTTCTCTGAACAATTACAACTACCAAAGAGTTGCCAACCACTCCTACTATTCCAACAAGAACATACAAAACAGACAAGGATAAATTGAAAGCGCTTGTGGGAAGAACAATGTCCGGTGACACCATGCTACCGTTTTCCATTGTCCCCTGGATTGATATGGAGAAGATTTCCACTGGTCGCTTTTTTCCAAACCAGCTGTCGTTCAAGGCTATTACTATGAACCGGAAAATATGTAAAGTTAGATGGGTTAGACGGTTCGTTTTCTTTAAACCAGTACTTGAGCTCAACAACTTTGCTTTAACAACGTAAAGCACTCAAAAATCAACCCGCACGCCATAATGCTTATTGTCTGCTAAAGGGGGTGTATTGATTGATGTCCTAAGCTTGCGACTTATGACATCTGTTTACTGGGTTTTGTTTTTTGGTCACTTTTTACCAACAGAATCGTTTGAACAAGTAAATTGAAGCTAACACACACGCCTCAAATACTTTTGTTTAAAAAGTTAATTTCCGAAATGTAGTTTAGCTACCGACATGTGTTTTACAAGATCCGGCAATGCAATATGAGGCTCTGTGACTTTGTCAAAATGGACGGACTTTTTAGTTTCGGACAAGATCATGTTTGCATATATTTTACTTTTCGGAAACGTCCCAATTTACTTAGTTTCTTAACTAATTAAAAATTATAAAAAATTTTGTGTAACGTATAGGCCATTAATGCAGTGAAAATCGTAGTTTCTATAAATAATTTTGTCTGTACATAAGATCTTCAGTTTTCGAATGCATTTCCCAAAATTAATTCTTTATTTGCCTAATGTCTAATTATAGAGATTTAATTAAAAATAAAATTAAAAGTATGAGTTTACACCAAACGAACTAAATTGTGAAATTCGATGAAGCCCTGACATTTCGGGCTTTGCATGCAGCAACAAAAAATCCTATCGAAAAAGATACCGGCTCTTGATAAAAATTATATGAAAATATCATATTACTTGCATTCATATATGTATTCTATTAGCTCTTTCGTGTTCGTTGCTCCAAAGGAGGCAAACAAGGACATATTAAATTTAAGTCAAACTTGTCAGTAAAATGTATAATCCAAAACAATGATGCCTCAGCAATACCACACAGGTTCCTTCTTTTTACATGCTCGGAAACAATTGTTCATTTCTCCAAATCACTGCGTGTCTCTAGTTCAGGTGTGCCTTCTAACCAAAACAACCCGATGACGACACTGGACGAAAAAAAGGATTTGCATCGCATCTGCGTGAGCAAATCTGATGCAAATATGGTGTAAACTTAAACTAAACCTATGGCAAAGTTGTTAAATACTGTATTGCTCAACCACATTTACTCGGGCCAGTAAATACGGTATTTACCATCTTTGCTATAGGTTTATTTAGGTTTACACCACATTTGCATCAGATTTGCCGATACAGACTGCAAATTAAAATTTTTAGTGAAAAGAACTTGAGGATTTAAGCGTTGTGTTAGAACAATTCGAACCCTCAATTGTCCCACAAAGCTAAAAAAAAAATGTCCGATTAATCTAGAAAAAGACTTAAATTCATCAATCGGATTTTGATACGGAGAACTTTTCTTATTTCCATCCTCAGCTAAGTTAAAGGAAATTTTTTTCCCTTTTCGTATATGGAGGAATACTCTAAACTGATCATTTTTCGTCTCATCAACATAAAATTTCTATTTCGAGCAGGGAGTTTTTTTGTATATCGCTGAAGGCGTTGGTAAATGCACATAATAAAAATGTGCAAACTTAAATTTCTCGTCGGATTTTTAGTTGTTTCTTCTTAAATTTTACGACATTTTTAAATTGTTGAGATCTAATTTCTATGCAATTGAATAGTTAATATTGTATAGCGACTTCACGGTTGCTACATTATTTACAACCCAATGTCAACATCTGTTCGATATTAGATAACATTGCTCAGTTTTTCATAAAAATGCAAATTCTTTTGACAAAATTTGTAGTTTTTATATTAGGGCTCCATACTTTTTCCACTTTAACAAATAGGAAATTTAAACATGATAATTGTTGTTGCAGCGACCAAAATAGATGGCGCTCATTAGTGGAAAATAGATTTTTTGGAACATAATTGCAATCTTACGTTGATGTTTCGATAAATCTTCCCCGCGGAAGTTTAACGTGGTGCTGACGTATCGAGCATAAACCTTCGTCGGGACAAATTACTAAAATCTACTGAAAAATGCCCTGCAAATAAAATAGTTGGTTGAAATAGAAAAAAAGCAAAGCTAAATAGACGCAAAAAATTTTTCATATATTTCATTTAGGTGACAAAATTGCAAAATTGAAAATTGAAAATTGCTTATGTTTCTTAATAACGCTCAAGAGGTTCATTTTCAAATCGTATAAACTACCTTAACTACTTTCCAGTTTCACTTTTTTCTCTGACAAAAAGTTAAAAATTAACATAATAGGGGCGAAGTTTTCTAACCATAACAATTCAGTTGATTGCGAATTGCGATTGCGGTCAACCCAAGTGGCTCACAGGGCCGGCACTTATTTCCGGTTTCTGTAGTGTTAAGTGGATGAGAGTTTTTGATTCCCCCTGAAAAGGACACTAACCTATCGCAGGTTAGCTTCCAGCAGAACTGGTACTCATTTATACAGCTGAGTCGACAGGAACAAAGTCAGGTAAAGTCTCCTGTTCAAAGACCCAACAGAGTGGTTTCCGACCGGGGCTCGAACTCGCGACCCTAGGATTACGGGTCGAATACGATTGTGAAGTAGCTTTTGTGTTTACTTACCGACGTATTGAACATGTAAAACCGGCTTTCAGCGTTTAAATGGTGGACATAATCTTGATGTTTCCATAGATACGTGTAGAGTTGAAAGGCTCTTTTTTCGCGTCTTGTTTATCTTCGTATCAATATCATTTGAGCACGCTTATATCTTTGTAAATGTATAGTAAAACTTGGGTAAGCTCCAATTATTCCAACCATCTCCGTGAGAAGTCAGCTGTGATTTATCATTCATGCGTGGGTACAAGTCAGTCAATATAAGGTGCAATATAGAAAATAGGGGTTCAATTGAGCTGTTATACTTATATCTGGAATCGTTAGTGACTTCAGAGTTATTATCATGCTTTTGATTTTATTGATTTTGCTTGCTTTCATTTTTATCCCTTTGCTCTTGTTATTATATAAACATGATCTATAAATTCATTTTATCTGTAATTCTTTGTAGTACTTTTTTTAACTCATGAAGGTTGTAACGCTTTAATACTAAAGTCTACTTACGAAGTTGTAGGAGTTACGTGTTTGTCAAAAAGTTGCTGATACAAACTTTATAAACAATATATAGATAGATATATTCTATATATATAGAAATAAATTGTAGAAAATGTTGACCAAACGTCGCGTACTTTCCGACTAGGTGGATCCAAGGGATTGATACAAGACATAGCAAAACGCCGTTAATATTGATAATTAGAATTTGGGAAAGTGGACGGTAAACTGCAGCATCTCAGCTGACAGTTCAAGCTTTATTAAAAACCGTTTCGGCTGTTCAGCGTTCCTCAGTATGAATATGTCTATTACATTGCAAGTAAAACTCTTAGGGCCAATAACCTTTGCGTGCCGATTGCTTGAAACCGATCCAATATATATAACTTCCCTTACAGGGCAGAACTAACTTGCCCTCGGTTAATAAGATATTTGTATATACAAAATTCTGCCTTATGATTGATGATTTATTTATAAGACCTAAAGAAGTTCTGCTCTTTCGTACATAGTCATATATTTATAGAAACATATCGATAACCCAAGTGTCAACCGCTAAAGACGGATCCTCTAAATATATTTTCTACTTAAACTCAAAAGACGTATAACCAATAAAAACAGTTGAGTCATCAGGTCAAACAGATAAATCTAACTTTTTTGTACATAGTCTATATACTTATAGATACATATCGATAACCCAAGTGTCAATCGCTAAAGACGGATCCTCTAAATATATTTTCTACTTAAACTCAAAAGACGTATAACCAATAAAAACAGTTGAGTCGTCAGGTCAAAGAGATAAATCTAACTGTTTTCGTTGGTACGATAGCTTTTTTGTGTTTAGAATCAACTGAAATAAAAAAATATCATGCAATCAGGCTAAACAGCAAGGAGTTTCTGAAAAACCCCTCAAAAATGTTCGATTCCCGTTAGGTACCCAGAAATATTTTCTTCTGAGAAAGAAGCTTCTGACTACAAGAACCCGAATTCTCCCAAAGTGTTTTACCAAGTTGGTGAATTTTTTCAGATTCGATTAATTCACTATTTGGATGTATTGAGCCCAGCAGAACTTTAGCAGGACATATACTCGATGTTCCATATGCAAAACTAAGTTAAGTGACCTGTTCCCCATGTGAGGTCTTGTACTGAGCTCAGTGAGTAGAGCCGTCGGACCGCTGACCAGAGGGTTGTGAGTTACATTCTCGTTAGGGACTCAGAGGTTCTTTCTTCTGAGAAAAAGAAGCTTGTGACATAAAGAACAGTTCTTTTAGAATACTAGGAGCTACTCAATGAGTGAGAGAAGTAATGCAAAATCTGCAGAGGAGACGGCACAGTGCCGTCAGCTAGTGAATCGTTCGAATGGCAACCTACGAGGCGCCATTTACTTTTTGCCGTTTCCTAGGGGACAGTTCTGTGCTGCAATAACGCATTCTGAAAAACCTTTTGTATAAATTTACGACAGTTTAAACGGCAACCGGAAAGATTAAGGCAAAGATTAAGATCAAGTGCCATCCATCTTAACCATAGGGAAATGTTTTGTACTGCCCCTTGTTATGGCTTTGCAACAGCGATGTCGTTTCGTTTGACACACAATAAGACTATCGCCCTTGTTTTTACGGGAGACCAAACCAATTCCAGAGTAAAATACTCTTTGATATTCTAGTTTAAACACAAGTTAAAGAAACAAGTTAATTAAAATAGAGTCTAAATCAGTTTTTTTGAATAATGATTATTAACCTTGAAAGCTATTTCAAAGTCTAAGGTTTTAATCGGGGCTACGCCGAGACTCGACTCAGAAATGTTTTCTGAGGATATAAGAAGCATGCAAGGGTTTTTTTAACTAAGATGAAAAAAAGTCTTTTTAATTGTCTTATTGTTGTTTTGTTCGGAAGTTTATTGTATTTTAATATTTTTGTCTCCTAAAAGCCAACGGCGAAAATAAACTGCTTTGAAACCGACATGCTGTTGGTAAAATATTATTTATATCTTATTATAGTTATTATAGCTTTTGATATTGGGTATCTTATATAATTTAGTTAATACTAGTTAAAAAACTAACAAAATGTGCAACAATTTTGGAAAATGATGACCAAGTTTTTTGGAGCCGATTATTTTTTAAGGAAACAGCCGATCAAGAAAGAATGAATGAATATGAATAGTTTATAATATATATTAAGACCAGCAATTACTGATAATGTCTCCTTCACAAATATTACAAGTGGTAATGATTTTTTCTATACAAAAATAAAGTCAAACACACAATCTAGAAACAGACATCAATCTTTTACTTCTTCCACCTTAGGATATAGTGTGACGGATGAAAGATTTTAATCAACTGAAGTTCCACGCTCGTTTTTCTAATTCATATACAAAAGAGGTACTTATCTAATCTATTAAAGTTGTCCTTTTAATCGTTTTTATGTTTTACTTAACCTTTAACCCTTTGGTGTTTCTGAACTGATCCAATCCAACTTTACATCTTTCTTAACTACCAGAACGCAATGCGTGTTTTACCAATTTGCAGTATCGACTCATCTGTTGTTTTTCGAGTTTTTCAACTAGATAAGGCCGTGCTGCTTCTTAATAACAATTTCACACTGCATAGTTTCTTGAAACCTTCACGGTAATTAGAATTTTGAAACGCGTATAGAATGGGATTCATACAGGAAGAGCAAACAAGCATAAATTCGACAATTTTCAGGGCCATTGAGAGTTCGGCCTGGAAACGCTCGATAAACTTTTCTTCAACAGATATCATTGAGAGCCAGAACAAACCGTACGGCATGTAACAAAAATAGAAAGAAGTAGTGATAGAGAATAACAACCGCGCAATCTTTTTCTTTGACTGTCTGTCACCTTGCCTGACGCTGTGTTGTTCAGACATGACAGTGTTACTGAAGTACATCCCTTTAACAATCTGTAGATAGCAGAATGAAATGACAATATACGGAAGAACGCCAAGGAACACGACGGTGCAAGCCACGTGAACTGTGTTTTTCTTGACACACACACTTCTTGTACAAATCGCTGTATTTGTTGCTAATAAAATCAGGAATGCTGGTCAAAATGGACAAAGTCCATATCAAGCTAGTAATTTTACTAATATCTTCGTGTTTGACACGTAAGTGGATGTTCATTGGCTTTATAATGGCGTGGTAGCGTTCAATTGCTAGAATAGTCAAAGTAAAAACCGACGCCGCTACTCCTACTCCAATAATTGCATTTCCAGTGATCAACTTGCACAGGTAATCACCTAGCACTCCAGACGGATGAACGCCAGTTAGGCTGAAGCTATAGAGACGGGGGCACCACAGAAGAGTAAGGATATCTGCCGCTGCTAAATTGACCAGAAGGAAATTTGTAATTGTCTGCATAAACCTGTTTTTGTACACTACCGTAATTACAAGACAGTTACCGATCATACCAACAGCCAGAACCAACACATAAAGTGCGGCAAATATGAAATTTTCCGCTGAGCTTGTGTCATCTAAAACGAAAAGTGTGCCAGTGTAGTTTCGCATACTCGTTGTGTTGCAATATTGGTGTTCACAGCTACTTTGGTAATGGGATCTCTTTATAACGACTAAGAAAATAACACACCGCTTTACAAAGGTCTTTTACACTTTGCCGAATAACGTTTAGAGGAAAATATAAACTATACATTCTATTATTTTCTTGTAGAGAGGAAACACGAAAAACTCCGTACTTCCTGTTCGTGTCGCCAACTCATTCTGGGTTTCTTGTTTTTAAATTGAAAGTCGACTATAAAGTTTGATGGAACTCAGTGACAATAACAACTTCGACATGTTAGTTTTGTTTAGGTTTTTTGCGCCTTAAGCAGTCGATTTCACAGAACGGCACTTCATCTAAATATATATGTAAATTGTGTATCGTCTTAATATCTTCTATTTTGTGTTTCGGTTCACTATTTGCATATTTATAATCGTGAATTTATAGTAAAGATGGTTTACCGATAAGAAAAGTTTTTGTTTTTTCAGTTTCAACTTCAAAATAATTCGACGCTTCTTGGTCAATTTATTTTTTTTTCATAGCTTCATGTTGGAAAACCTGATCAAATTTGTTAACAAGAGAAAACGCAGTTTAAATTGATTTGAAATGATCAAATATATCTGAAGGATTTTTTTTGTTGGTTTTGTGTCTCGTAAACGATTTGAGGAGGCCAATATCCGCAATGATAATTATTCTGAGTAAATAGATGTGAGAATGTTTGCTATAAATTGCGACAGATTTACTTTTTTTAAATATTGTTTTTTGGACTAACGGGAAGTTTTTCACATGAACGAGGTTCATTGTGACAAGTTTCTATTTTACAACAAATGGAGTAAAATCAGCAAAACTTCTTTTAAACTTAGAACTGAGCTCTCAGATGACTATTATAGATTGATGCTACCGTGCAATCAAAACTAGCTCATAAAAATTGCGGTTAACGGGAAAGTTTGCCATTTTAACTTTTTCGAAAAGACTACTTCCAGTTCTCGAAAGAGGTATTTTAAGGCTGTAGTTAAGGACAAAATTAAAAACAAACAACACTTGCTCTTTCGAAAAAATTTCACTTCCCAATTTACTCAACGTCACTACGTCTGTTACTGATGTAGGCGAAGCTGACACGGACTTGTCAAAGTTGAACCTTGAAAAACAAAATGTAGTTTAACTTAATTTGATTCATTGAAAAAATACCGTTCAAGTATGCCGTCTCGATTGCCAACTCGGTTACTCAATTCTGGCCAAGCTATCACGATCTAATTTAGTTTGAGGCTAGACAAAAGTCTATATGATTATTTAACAATTATTCGCCGAAGACGAAGCGAATACCTGGTGAATAATCCCCGAGACGAAGTCGACTAGGGGATTATTGTCACCCAGATATTCATTAAGCCTGAGGCGAATAATTGTTTTAGTAAAATTACTCAGATGATTGCCAGAAATAAATAGCCAAGGGAAAAAAGGAAAAACAGAGCTGAGTTTCGTGTTTTTATTCTAAAATTCAAATTGCAATGCGTCACTGTACAGCAACTAGCAGCGCGCGCAGATCACATGATCAATTGAAGAAAGCAAAGTGAACACATTTTTTAACGGTTTTAGTTCAAAAACAAGAGGCACGAATGTAGCTAAGAAAGATGCAATAAGCGGCCAGTTCAAGCAGAAAAAACAAACACTATTGTGTACATTCACATTGAATGTAAGTGAGCCATCCTTGAAACTTCCTGAGGGAAGAATTGCCCTCGGATGGAGCTAGTTGACAGCATGAACTGCTAAATGCATTGTTGGTCGCTTGAAGGAACTGTGGAGTCTGTGCTAAAACACGACGAATTTAAGCTGCTTTTGTTGTTTGAATTTTTCCTCATTGACAAGCTGTTTCAGGTAGGATTTCGGTGTTTTATTGGTCTCTTTAAATAATTGGTTATCGCAATTAAAATTTCTTAATGTACAGTGTTGACTTGAGATGGCGATCGAGAGCCGCTCACCATTATTTGACAGCAAACTTGTTCTTTTATAAAAAGTTCTGTCTTTTCTCCTAATGGACACCCAAAACTTTGAGAGACATTCACCTGCATATTTTCAAATTCTGTTGTAAATTGGGTTTGTTATTGTAACCATTCTGCCAAATAAAGGAAAATCAGTTTGTGCAAAATTGTGTTTTGTTGTCATTTGCTCAATCGCCGCGCATATTGACATCTAAAACTTTTCTACTTTCATTAATTAGTGCAAATCGTCGTATAGATATTGTATAATCTTTGAAAACCATTCTTCCAAACTCTGTTGCACATTTTGGTATTTTTGGGAAACAGCATTTTTTTCATTGCGTTAATTTCCTCCTCAAAAACAATTCAAATATCAGTAGTTGACGCTTATTTGCACACGTCATGCGGCCGTGGTGATCTTCACGGAGGTGAAAAACGTCTTGGCTGCCTCCGTGACGATCACCACGGTCCAATGACGTGTGCAAGTACGCGTCAACTACTGATATTTGGTTTCCGGTTTGCCTCCGTTGAAACACGGACGGCTTGTGCTTAAGGTCTCTATTAACAAAACAATGCGAGGCAGCCGTTTTGTTCAAAGGCCGGCTATAATCACTCCGCGCGAAGTGAACATTATAGCCAGGATATTGCGTCAGCTTCCACCAATCAGAGCAGCAGAAACTCTATAATCACCTGAGTAATTTTACTAAAAAACAATAGCAGTAGCATTAAAAATACTTTGTTCTTGAGAGTAAACCAAGCTGCCTGAATCAATCTCTTCCCTAAAAACGATTCTTCTTTAGTATTTCAAAAATGTAATCGGCAACTTAAATCCTTAGTTGCTATATTTTTCCCAGCTCCTCGGATATTTGAAAACTGTCTTTTTCTAAACAGGACAGCTGAGCACCTCTGGGGCTTGTTTGGTCTGTGTTTTCTGTTTCTTGATAAATCAATTAAAAACGTTCAAGCTGCTTCAGTTTATAAAATAAATGTTTCTTAAAATGCCAGAGATAAAATTTAAAGTTTCCATGTTCCATCTGTCGAGAATGTACAAAAGTAACCTCAACACACTAATGTTTTAGAAATGCTAAAGACAACTAGAGGAAACACCTTCGGCATAAGTATAAACACATGACTTGTTTCAGAGACTTATTTACGGAAGTACCGAAAAAAATGGTTCAAGCGTCTACCGCTTTTTCCATTATGAGAGTTTTTCTTGAATCAGATAAAACGTACTGTAACAATGATGCTTCGGCATTAACAGCAAACGGAACTTTATTCATTAAACTGATGAAAAAATAATTTTTTCAAAATTTCAGTGTAGCTCACGAAGGTCATACGATTGCCTTGCTATTCGAGTCAGTTTTAACTGCTGCGTTTTGGCATCGTGCTGCTAGCTTTCATCACGCAATGAATAAACTGGAAAAGGTTGTTGTTAAATAGCCTTCAGCCACGGCCTGAATTGGGCGCCCTTCTCACTCTCGGTAACCAGGCCTTCGGAATCTCGACACACTGCTGCCTCTGTCGATGATGTTTGTGAGAAGCTGAATGTGGTGGATTTTTTTGGCCTGGCTATAATACCGATCAAACGGTTACCTAAGAACACCTTTTCTAACTACACATCGCCTGATTAAAGCTGGCAGTTGACAAATGGTAGTCGAAACGTTTCAGCTCCAGCCGGACTCGAATCATGAAACAAGCGGATAATTTTCATTATATATCAGTCCATTCACGATGAATAACCATTTTCGAATATTTATTTGGTTTTCTAGATCTGCCGCACGTTCCTGTGGTGACAACGCATTCATCCACTGCCAAAAATGTTTTTCTTATTTATTATGCAGTAGAGTCCGACCTTAAAAACTGATTGAAAGATACGGCAGTTCTATTGATGTTTTTGGCATAAAAGCCACAAAAAGGATTGTTATTACTCATTGAGCTCGTGCAAAAATAATTTCTTCCTTTGGTTTATTCGTGAAGATAGGAAAAATGAGATGAAAATTACTTATATATACTGCAACTGTGCGCTTATTCTAAATAAGGAAATAGATCATACTTCGTACTTCTTAGTCGTTCATAACCCAGCAGTTTGTCTAGTTTAATTTGATTTTCGACGGCGATGCTGTTGTCATAATTCATTTATTAGCCGCGATAAAATTGTGAAAGCGCCGTAGCTAATAATGCAAGTTTTGAATCAAACAAAAAAAAGCACCATCGATGTTTATGGCAATTCTTGAAACCATGCAGTGGCCTATACATCGCTAACCTATGAAATGTATATGCTTTGTACACAGAGAAACAGTTTGAAAAAAAAAGCTTTTACACTTATTTGTCGTGTTTACACCTGCTCTCCTTTAAGTGTTAAATAATGTAAAGCATCAAAATTGGTCGTAAACGTTTTTTTTTTCTGCTTCTTTTAATTTTACAAAGTAGCCTTGACAAGTCTCGACATTGCAGAATTCATGTATTTATAAGATTTACTAATGGTTAGTTAACAAAGGTTTGAATACATTTTCACCGTCGAAATTTAAAAGTTTAGGGATATAAAACAACAGGAAAACATTATTGTTTGGTAATCATAAGTGTCTAGATAATTATTCTGATCCAGCAACCATATGCTCGAGATTTGCATTGACACTTAGGGCATTTTCTAGTGTATCATCTTAGCGATTGCCAATCAAACACTCTGACTTTTTGAAGTAGATGTCAATGCCTTGGAGAGTTAAAAAAAGCTTGATTTCTATCGAGTGCGAAATACTATTGGGTATTACTGGAACACAATGAATTTATCCTCCGAAGAATACTATAAATGCTCGGCAAGTTTAGGAGCAAGTTCTTTACCGATTTTCATTTTTTTGAATGTTATCAACGCATCTACATCCATTTGCGGTAATGCTTTGATCGTCTGCGCAGTACTAAAACGAAAATCATTGAGGATGGTTTCCAATTACTACATACTGTCTTTGGCTTTTTCCGACTTGTTCACGGGAGTATTGATAAGCCCGTTATACATCGGAATCACGGTACTTGATGTTTGGATGAAGGATCATCTTTTGATGAGAGTCGAAAATTTTCTGTGGATTCACTCCTTAACCACATCTAGTTACAGCCTTTGTATCATCAGCCTGGACCGATATTGCGCTATTTGCCAACCATTTCGCTATAATCATATCATGACCAAGCGTAGAGCCGTGCGTGCTATTGGCAGCGTCTGGTTTTTTTCTTTTCTCTTTGCTTCACTGACATTGTGTCTTCAACAGCAACACGTGCCATTTCTGTGGATTGTTTGTACTCTAATTACCGTTGTCATCCCGCTTTTTGTAATTGTATTTTGTTACTTCCATATTTTTAAGGCGTTATGTTCACAAGTTAGGAAGCTGTCAGAGATATCTGTTCCTGGTACGGAAAAAGCAGAGAGCTTGAAGCTTATGAAAGCTGGAGCTTCAACAATTGCAATCATAGTCTTTGTGTTTTTCATTCTTTACTCACCCAATTTGGTGTTCGCAACCATCGAGATTTCTACAGCATCTCCCTGCAAAAAGCTCGAGGTTTACAAGCACTGGCTTTGGGGAATTCTTATCGGGTTTTCCTCTTCATCCGTGAACCCTTTTATATATGCAGCAAGAAACGAAGAATTCAGAAGCGAATTCAAGAAAATGCTGCCTTTCAACACAAAAAACTTTTTGTCTTTGTGTTGCAAAAAAGAAAGCAAATCCGTACGGTTTGGTTTTCAGCTACCGCGGAAGGTTTGCAGAGGTAGAAAAGATGAAAGAAAAAGTGTAAGCTGTTCAGTTGTTGGTCGATGGAAGGACGATACACGGAATGTTCCTAGCTTATTTAACATTAGGTGGGAAATAAACTGATGTCGTTAGTGAATAAGTTGAAAAGAAAGAAAGAAACAAACAAACACACAAACAAATAAAGAAAGAAACGAAAGAAACAAACAAAGAAAACGAAAGAAACAAAGAAAAAAGGGAAAAAGAAAGAAAGAAAGAAAGAAAAAAAAAGAAAAAAGAAAGAAAGAAAGAAAGAAAGAAAGAAAGAAAGAAAGAAAGAAAGAAAGAAAGAAAGAAAGAAA
>JAOBAT010115479.1:0-14029 GCA_026413305.1 Hydrozoanthus tunicans
TAGAGATGAGTCGAGTTGTATTAAAAACACTCTTAAGTTTCTGTTAAATCTGTGGTTTATTCTACGAATGTTACAGGTATAGCGCAATAAGGTACATCCGACCTTCGCAATCGCAACGCAATTAATTCAACAAAAAACTCAAAAAAACGGACTTAAGCGTAACTCTCAAAGGGGCAAATTAACATCACAATATATGAGTTCACACAGAGGCATATGACTGCCGTAACATAAGTATACCGCCTTGCCTTTGTGTTATTCACTTCACTCACCGCCGATTAATCGCCGATTTCAGCAATACAAAGTAAACTAATTACATTTTCTTAAAAATAACAAGGAACAAAAACATTTTGTTTTCCACAGTGTAAAATACTTATAATTTGGGTAAAGTTAAATACTATCAAATCTGGTTCTCAAAACTTTGTGCAGCGCGAGTTTATACATCTATCATACATAATGTTTCTCGAACTCTTGCAACGATTTGTTTTTAACAAAACGTATAGATAATTCAAGTCGGCTTGGTTCACAGCAAAGTTTCGTGAAAAGTTTCAGCCGATTTTTGCTACAGCACACTGAGTATAACTCCCAAGTTTGCATTTCCATCTGTGTTCAATGCGTGTCTATTTCTGCTACATATCGTACAGCAACATCTACGATATAGACATCGATATATCGGATAAAAGACGCGTCCGTGTCGATCGGGAATTTAAAAAGTCAAGCACCGAAAGAAGTCTCAGTCAATAAATTTAGTCTAGACAACTTGCCTTTGAGTTTGAATCAACAAAAATAGATCAGAAGTTGAAATTTGGACCGATGAAATTTCAATTTTTGGGGGGTCCAAATCCGCGGGGGGTCCAGATCCGCTGTTACGACGGGCCCAGTTTTCATTATGTTATGTAAGTTATAAGTTATTTTATTGCTCATTAGCTAAACTGTAAATTGCCATTATAATACTCTTTTAACATAGAACGTTAGCTAATTATAAACTGTCTTTGATGTATTAAACGGCGCTGACTCACGTGCGACCCTCCTCAACTGTTTGTTGTTTTTGATGAAGAAATTTGAAATGTTTTCTATTCGGCTGAGCATAGCGAAAGAGAACAGAAGACAGTATATTAGACGTATAAAATGCAAGCACTGAACCGTTTACTCTTTCCTGGATCAATAGACGATTTAATTGGCTTGAAAAAATTGAAATACTAGAATTAAAAAGCAAAACCACTACGACGTCAAGTGGAATATATTTAATACAATATTTCGACTGGCCATACCATTCTTCATACGTTCAATTGTCACGACCTCATTTGATATACTATTCGTGACGCGTGAGGATAAGGACGACCTGGGACCTTCGTTCCCAGGCCCTTTTCCTCTTCCAGGGCTCGCGCTTTCAGCCGGTTCATCTTCTGTTTAACTTATATTAGGGAAAAGGCCAAAACAATGGTACTTCCTAGGAACCCAATTTAGGGGGTGGGGTATTATGTGCCACCACCCACCACCTTTTTTTCAAAAATGCTGAATTTCAGGAGCAAATATCATGTTTAATAAAATAGATATTGAAAAGGTGGTTGTACCAACGCCTTCTTTGTGGAGAGAGGAGTCCATAATACAATAAAAACCAATACCCCTAAACCAGGTTTTGAGAAATTGAGCTCTGAAAAAGTGGGGAGGGGTGGGGTAGGGGGTATGTGCCGCCACCCACCACCTCTCTCGACCAAATTGGGTTCCTTAAAAATACCATTGTTTTGACTTCTTCCCTTAGGAACGATATGTTTTGTGTAGGTTATGTAAACCGAAGTTAGAACAGCTTTTGCTACGAAAAAGGTGTATCTTAAAGTTACACTCAAAGCTATATCAAGAAATTCAATTCGGATTGTTTATGATCGTAGTCCCGCCATTTCCCTAGCTCTTAAACACGAGGTTCCAGTATAAAAGGGTAAGGCCCGCCCCTTTTTCGACATTTTTCATGAAATTTGAACACATTTTGAAACGTAATGGCGGCCATTGATAAAAGAAACAACCCACTTCCAATAATTCGAGGTCAATTACACCATAATCGTGAAACAGTTTCATTTTTTTAATGGTAATTAAAGTCATTGGCATAATACCGTTCTACTGGTAGGCGTACGTCGTGAAAGGGTGCTGATAAGAGTTAAGATATACGAAGTTTATCGCCAGAGCAATTCGAAACTCGCGCGTGCTTGGCAAGACCAAATTAGACAAACAACGTCGATCGAGACCACATTTTTTCATTATTTTATTCGGTTAAACTTCGCTTCATGAATTAAGATTCATAGTTGTAACACTAATAAAATTAAAACAAGCCAAATACCGTCATGGCAAGGCTCAGAAGCAAAAGTGAGCTATACACAACTGTAGATTGTTTGCTTTATTTTGAAATCGCGAAACTAATCTAAATGCAAATAAAACGCGAATAAAGAAGCGCGCCACAGCTGGCAGAGAGCACGGACCTTTATAGATGTTAACTCGACGGCGGATGATTGGCAACTGAACGTATGAAACCTCTGGGCTCAGCCCTTTTATACTGGAACCTCGTGTTTAACCGTACTCAAAGTCTGTATCGTGTGCAAGTTTACAACGCCGACGCATCAATTCAACCTTGCAAGAAACAAACTGTGTAGAAAAGACGGTGCGAGGCCATAAATTAATTTGAAAGTAAATAAAGGTATCTCAAAACTAACGAGGTCTAGTCAGCGTGGCTGAGAAGAACCTGGCCCGAGTTGACTGAGTTTGTGAGCCCTGCTCATTTCTGCTATAAGTTGCCCGACAATGAGTGAGACGCTGAGAAAGAAAAAATTACTACAGATTTCAGAAATGTGATTTATTTGTCTAAAAACACGATTTTCTTGTGTCGACAGATAGGAAAGGCCTTTTGTTCGCATACCCTTTTGCGTCGCAAACTATTATGGCCTAGCCTGTGCGTCAGGCACAAGGGGGTTGGGGAGAGTGAGGAAGATTATATTAGGCAAACCTTCCAAAACCGTCAAATTCTCCTTTGAATGTTCAAACTGATTGCGGCATTATTATCCGTAGGACACGTACCCTACCGAAAGCGAACAACAAGCACAGCAGAATGCAGCCCCTTCGCACGAGACCAGCCACACTGAAGTTGGTCTTGCTTTCTCTGGCGGGGGAATTCGGTCAGCGGCTTTGTGCTCAGGTGTCATGCGCAGAATGCTTCAGAAAAAAGTCCCAAACAAAGCGGAGGCCATGTATTTGAGCTGTGTCTCAGGTGGTGGATACACAGGGACGGCTTACCTCGATTGGAAGCTACGCAAGTTGGAAGAAGAAAACGACCACGACGGCAAATGGCATGACGAGTTCTTCGAGCACATGCGCGCGCACACCGGCCACATGTGCAATTGGCAGAAACCGCTGTCCGGACTGTGGGATTCCGTCTGTTTGGTTAGCATGGTTATATTGGTAGTTTTCATAATGCCCTGTATCATTTGGTTCCCGTACGCCTTTCCTTTGGCTTATGCGATTGACTTTCTCTTTGGCGATATCCTGACAGCTGAGAGTGTCTGCGGGGAAAAAGGATCCCTCAACAAGACAATGCTGTTTGATTTATCACGCCCTGGACTGCTGCGGGAGTTGCGGCAGAATTGCGAGCCACCCATCGAAAGAGTATTGTTGTTTGCTATCCCTCTTATTGTCTCCCTGTCGTTTTTTTTTCTCTCGCGGTTCATTGCCCGGTTCTGTTTTGCAACGCTAAGTGTCAAACTGAAGGACACTGTTCGTTTTGTCTCAGTTCTGGGCGGCCTGGTGTTCTTTATGACTGTTCTTCCTTGGTTCATATACGGATTCGTTAGTAGAACTCGCCTGTGGGTTCAGGTCATCTTGGTCGTTGTTACTCCAATATTTTGGTTTTTCTTTCCCATAGTTCGCAATTATGCCTCACTTTGTGCGATCATTTACCTGTACGCGTACGTGGTGAGTTACCGCGTGTTTAAGGAAACTACATTGGGCGTGGAGTACTCCAGTGAGCGCTTCAATTATTTCTTGTACGCAAGTGCTATCCTGTTGTGGATTTTTCCCATTTCGGGTGCGTTCCACCAAGGAATTGTACACGCTTTTAACCGGTAAGGATTATATATGGATAGTTTCGATTTGAATGAACATCATTTTGCTCTTACCTTCGTTGCAATAAAATGATAATAATAACAATGATAACAATGATATTAAAGGATGAACTAATAATAATAATTACCCAAAAATCGATCCTTGCTCACCATAGAGTCTCCAGTAGCTGAGTGGCTAGAGCATTCGGCTAGAGTACAGAGGGTCGTGGGTTCAAATCCAATCTGGGGGCTCGGATTTTTTTCCAAGTTCTCCTTGTCTTTAATATCACCTAATTATTATTATTGGTTCATCGTTTATACTCACATGTGAGGTTGGTTGGCTGCATATATGCTTTAATGTGACAGCGTGATGCTGTTAGTCAGTTCTACCGCGTCAGTTATTGACTTTGTAACCGCGCGATGCAGTTCCAGTCTGAACCCAAAAATCGATCCTTATTCACCATAAAGTCTCCAGTAGCTCAGTGGTTAGAGCATCCGACTAGAGTACGGAGGGTCGTGGGTTCAAATCCCATCTGGGGCTCGGATTTTTTACCGAGTTTCTCCTTGCCTTTAATATCAAATAATGATATTAATGATAATGATAATGATAATAATAATAATAATGATAATAATAATAATAATGATGATAATGGTAATACTTTTTATTTAGTTTCGTATACCATTTTAGTATTTACTCATTTACCAGATTCTTATTTTAGGTAGTAGAGTTGACAAGCTACGCGATTTTGATTTCAGGAAGCATCTTTACGTTATACTGCCAAATAATGGTAATCATGATAATTACAATAATAATGGTAATTATAATGATATTACGGATAAAAGTAAAATCGATAATAATATGATAAGAATACTATATTAACAGTTAAATGAAATTAACTGTTGACTACTAATGCGTTTTCTAACAAAATGATCAAATCGCAGAACAGTTTGCTAAAATTAAAAACTTATACTCGTTTTAAAATGATAAAGTGATAAGTAGCTTCTGCTTCTTGTTTTACTTTCTTGCATTCCCCTCCCATTCTGCGGTTCTTACTCTTTTCCCAGTCACTGCTTCTCGTTTATTCAGCTGTTGGTGTCCACTCGTATTCTTTGTTTATCTTTCTTCTCTCTACCCTCATCATTTTTCGTTCTCGTTTTTTCTTCTTCCTTTACTTCCCTTCCATTCCTTTTTCTCGCCGGTTTTAGCAAATGATTTGTTGATTTATTTTTCGTGCAGCTGGCGACTTGTCCGAGCTTTTTACCACCAGAAGGATGCAAGGACGATTCAATGCATCGACATCTTTCCCGGCTTGGCAAAGTACCATAGAGCTGGTTTCAACTTTGCGAAACGACTTTCCAAGAGATACATAGCGCCACACAAGATAGTGAGGGTGGGGGATCTTAACAACCGCCAGATAACTCCAACATACATCTGTAACGTCACTGTTAATGACTGGCAACTTGACGAGCGATCCCGCAGTGATCCACAGTACACTTTACTGACAGTGGCGCCCACCAGAGTGGAACTAATTGATCAGAAGTACTTTAAGAAGTCATATCAGGTGGATGAGCACGATTCTCGGGTCATTAGTGCCCAACCTCTTCCCTCAAAACTTAATCCCAATCAGATCGGCCTAGCACAAGCAATGGCAGCGTCTGCTGCAGCATTGGCTCTAGATATGGGCTCGTACAATAATAGTTTAAAGACCGTAGGAGACCTTCAGGCGATGCTAGGACTAGGAATGGGGGACACTGTGGTGTCAGATCTTTACACACAAGAAGGACCTAACTGCTGCTGGAAGGTATGGCTTATTTTGAGAAATTGCTAGTTGTGTGTGTTTATGGAACTATTAAGGCGAATACTTAGTATATAGTTTTTTAAAAAACTATTAAATGCGTCGGCGAGTGGATATAAACGTGTAGTATTATGTGATAAATGAATTATCGTCGCCGTGAGATGATAGGAAAAGCTGACGTTTCGAGCGTTATAGCCCTTCTAATTAAGGAGAATGTCGTGCCTTTTGAGATAATTGTTTTGTTTTATTTTATGACTTTTTGGCTTAAGGAATCAAATACAACTTATACGCAATAGGATTAGATGTCCCCGTTCGAGGCCTGCCATCCGGGTCCTACGGTTTAATGTCCTTGTCCGAGATGATGCGAGGGTCTAATCGCTTGCAGATGTCAAAGCAAAGGCAGCACTTTCTCCTCGATCGCGTCTTCCCAAACTGGTCCCCAAATGATTGTGTTGTTAGTTTTCTTTCAGGCTTTCACTGTTTCTCGAAAGTGAGTTCGGGAGAAGCTAACTATTTTTGTGCCCATGCAGTCGGACACGACACTGAGCAGTTGTTACCTAGAAAGAAAAGGGCGCTATTTAGAAACTGCTTTATTGGCATCGTTAACGTTGATCGTTGCACGATCAAATCACACAGGTTGCATGCGGACAGTTGTGCATGTTTTCCTTCTATTACAAAATGACCAGTAAAATTTTATTGATTACAAGATGCTTTTTTGGTTTATCTGTGTATATATGTACATATTTTTACACTAACTTTTAACTGATATAGTTGTTTAATGATTATATTCCCTATAAAGCTTAATTTTTTACTTTTTAGATTAAAACTGTTGTCATCTATGGAAATTTCGACGTCTAAGTATGCTTTTTAACCAATGTAAATTTTGACCGAACAGGCCGGAGACTGGTAACCTCTGACGTAGCAGCAGTGAATTTTGCGGATTTTGTTTAAAAAAATTCATCTCTATTAAAAAAAAAATAAAGAAAATTTTTTTCAAGCACATAATACCCCACCCCCTAAATTGGGTTCCTAGGAAGTACCATTGTTTTGACCTTTTCCCTTACTTAAAGTTTCCCAAGGAGTTGTTTTCAGTTTTAATAACCGCCTTTACCGACAAGTCGACGGTTGCGGTATGGGTAACCCGCTATCACATTTTTCCCTCAGTTTTGTATCCCGCTGTTGGTTGAGCTCGGGCAAGGCCTTCCCCTCATCACCTTTCCCGTGCTGTACTTTCTCGGAGGAGATGAGAGCTGGCTCACCATTGGAGTACTAGTATACTTCGTGCTACTAGGTGTCCTGGCCTTGATCTCGGTCCAGTCCACCGGCAGCAAAACCCCTGGGAGGATGGAAAAATTTACCAGGTATGTTCTTTAGCAGATCACAGCCACTAGAATCGACTAAATCCTTTTTTGCCTGGGCCCGGTTCACGAGGCCTAGCTGGGCAAGCTATCCGCCGTATAAGTACTTTCTATTTTATGCAGTAACGCTATACTGAAAGTTACTTGACACCATTTAAACCACTGCTTTTGGAGTCTTCCACTCACTTAATAATCAAAGACAGAGAAATCGACAAAGAGTCAAGAAATTTTTGATTTATTAGTTTAACGACTAAGACTCGAACCCACGTCTCCTGGTCACTAGTTAGGTGTATTTCTATTTAATTTATTAACGGGTTTGAGATTTCAGAGCTAGCTAAAACTCCTACATACGTTTTTTTATAAGAACTAGTAAATTTTTCCGAGGCTCATTGTTCTTAATTTTTTGGTGATTTGAGCCGCAAATTGTTCTTAATTTGTTCTTGTTTCTATGTGTGGTTTAAATCGAAAAAACCCCTGCAATACACGTACTTGAAAACGGATTGATTGGTGAGTGTATTCTTGATCAACTCATCCCCTGATTCATTTTCCCGAGATGATTCCAAGTGACTATCCCAGGATTGGTTTCGTATTCAGAACTCCGCTGTATTAGCGACGTTACAGCTTAATAACTCTCAATTTCTGCGCCGGACAAAACTGAACCAATTGTCTTGTTGACATTTCCGAAAACTTTTGAAAACTCAGCCCCGAGCCTCAGCTTGTTCTAAAATTGTTCTTAAATTTTTGCCAATCTGAGCCTCGTTGTTCTTATAAAGTTGTTCTTATAAAAAAAGCGTGTAAGTTACACTAGCAGATACATGTTTTGCAGAATAACTAAATGTGAAATATTTCTAGGTGGTGCGTTGTCCACGTGTTTTTTGTCCGTTTCTTGCGTAATCTGCTGGGGATCACACACAAAGGACTTCAGCCCCCCGCCCTGCTGCGGCTCAGTGATGGCGGACACTTTGAAAACCTGGCCCTCCTTCCGCTCTTAAAGTTGAAGCTTAAACGGATAGTCGTCGTTAATGGAGGAAATACTCCAGAGGATAATTATGGAGAACCGCTCCTTTATGCACTCAAGCTTGCTCGAGATAAGCTCCACTGCTCGTTCACGGGAATGGATGGCCGGGATATTAATGAAGACCTGCGCGCGAGATTCCTCGACCCGCGGGACGCGCCACGAAGTTACAGGTTCAAAGTCCATTACTACTCAACAAACGACGATGGCATTGAAGTAGAAGACGGCGATGGTGAAATCATGTTCATTGCGCCACGACGGCCAGCGAAAGAACAAACTGCACAAAGGACGAAATGGGAAGATGTTGATCAAGCGAAACTGCTTGAAGAAGGATTATGGGGGCTCGGGCCCGAGTTGACCGCAGAAGAGGTTGAGCGTTTAACAGGCTGCTGTTGCGAGTGTTGTCACTCCGGGAGTGATGCGTGTCAGTGGCTTTCTAAGACCTTATGTGGTGAATTTCCTCAACACACAACCGCCAACCAGTTTTTTACACCGTCTATGTTTACTGCATATCATCAAGAGGGCTACTACGCATGCTTCAAAGCTGAAGCCGCTGAGTTTTTACTTCATAAGAAAACTAATGCTAGTGGCCCTGCAAATTCCAGTACCCGTTAGTTGACGAGGTCGTAGTTTATTAGTGGTTCTTTATTACTTTGAGTTGCTATGATACTAATTAGTTAACGTTTTTCAAGCCTGTACGCTTCATATTAGCGCTTAGGTAAGCGACCATACCAAAATGCAAAGTTATGGTCGTTCATCTGGACTTAGTCGGCTATTTTGATTGTGAACCTTCAAGTGTCTCAAAAACACATCTAGCCGATCCAACGGGGAATAGTTCCGTAGTGACGATGCCAACGTTTTGAGTCATTTAGTTATTTTTAAATGTACTGAGATATTAAGTCAATTACTGAAAGTTCATAGTGTGAAAACCACGTTTAGATCGTATCACACGGCCTTCTTCAGGTTTTTGCTGTGTCAGCCTGGACCACGCAAGTGTCACGTGATAGCTGACTTAAATTAAGGCTTGTAGCTTTTTGACTTACACACTGTTCCGTTCCAGTTCTTTTAGTCGCAATTGAACTAAGCGTTATAAGTGTTTTATAGATAGATAAATTAACCGTTTAATATTACACTGAAATAAGTCACTAACTAAAACACACCTTATTCAAAAAGGAAAAACAATTGAACCATTCGGTATCAACAAACGTGACGAACAAACAACCTTATTAGTACCTTTTATCTCATCTCTATTTACCATCTCCCATTGTTTGTAACTTCCGTCCGTTACTTTTTGAAAAACGTATTTGTAGCTGTAACATGAATTGTGCTATTTAACCTGATGAAGACTGGTAATGGCCAGTCGAAGTATTGTATATGCGTCTCCGCCACTCTTCACGTTGTAATAAAGATCAGTCTTTGCAAATCTTTTGAAAACGTTTTAATTTTTCATATTTTATTCAACTTATCGCGATCGTTGGCAAGTACACCGATCGTACACGGTTTTGCACTGGTGCTAAACCTACTTCATATTTGAATCACTTACTAAAAGTTAAAAGAGAAATTTTAAAATGTTTCGAACGTGCTACACATGTGCGGTCTTCTTCAGGTTTCTGTCGAGCCAACACGCAAGTGTCACGTGATATAGCAGCTGACTTAACCCGGTCCACGTGTGCGATAACACAAACCGCAAGCCACCTTTCTTATTGAGCGAAGGGCCCTCAACTCTTTCTAACACAGCCGCCTTAATTAATGCTACGTCTCAATAAGGGTAATTAAGTGCCACTATTATGTGAGATTTTGTCGAAAGCCAAAGATTTAAAGGTGTACGGCTTTGTGTTCTAATAATTGAGTATATCGATATTGATGTCAGCTTTTGCTTTTTGCCGAGATGCAAATTGAAAAGTTGCGTAAACAGGATAGGGTAAGAGTCAGCTATCTCTTTAATTGAACTGTTTCCTTTTCCGTTGAAGGTGTTTACACTGTGATTGAGTGTTTAGGCACCAAAAGTGACATAGGGTCGAGGCAACAGACCGTATAATATTGTGTACGTGTAGCCTCGAGATATGAAATCCGAGCTTTTAAGATCGAAGTCTATATAAGTGAGAACTATTTCTACAAAGGAGTACGAATAGAATTGTTTTTAAGGAAAGAAAATTGTTCTTGGTTGATGCCCACATCGTTGGAAGTGTCTCGATTTTCATATAAAACGTTTTTATTGAGATATTTTGCAGAGGACCTGGGCGTAGCCAGAATTTTCAGAAGGGGGAGGGGGGGTCTCACTGCCTCAAAGTGAGGGTGATCGCCAGAAAGAGGGGTTACGGGCACCCCAGGTCTTCCCTTGGCTACGCCCTTGTTGGTAGGCTACGAAGCATTCAAAAACCGAGGAATTAAAGGATCTCGGACAGTGGCTAAACTATTGTTTACGTAAAAATCTAGACTAGATAAAGGAGTGATGTGTGTGTTCAGAGTTTATTTCTAAAGTACGATGTGATAAATGACATAACAATTTCTATTCTGAAAATCGTATGAGAGTCATTAAACTAATTATTTGATCGGAAATAGTGATTTTAACGTCTTGTCTTGTTTTCCATCACGGTGCTCGGGTGTCTTCCCATACACCCAGTGGATGTTGATTGGTTGTCACAGCAGAGGGTGCTTTTAAGCCAGGGGTGCTTTAAGGTGTCTTCCAGTGTGATCCTTGTGTGCTTGTTTGGTGTTAACATCCGGGTGATGAGGTTTACCAGTGGCTTGCTTAGGTTGGCGGCTGAGCGAGGGAAATTGAGTTTCCCGGATGTTGTCTCTCGGAGAAGCTGTCTTTTGTTCTTATCATCAAAGGGGAACTGACCGCAGGTCATCGTGTAGAGAATCACCCCCAGGCTCCAAGTATCGGACCGCACGGCGTCATAGGGTATTCCTTTTAAAATAAAGATAAATTAGTAAGTTCAGTCTTCATCGGGAAGAGGCTCCCAAAATTTGGGATGAGGTCTTGGGAGGTTGGGGGGGTAGGGGGTAACTGGGGGACGGAGAGAAATTGTAAGAGAGTATAAGAAGTATACTACTGAGAAGGGAGAGTACTCGCAAAGCAATTTCTAGAGTACCCGATAGCGAGTAACGTATTGGAACATAAATTAGAAGACTCCAGGGGCGGAGAGAGAGAGAGATAGAGAAGCGGGAGGGTATTCCTTGATACATTTCTTGAGGAGTCCTTAGGCATATTCCCAAATTGGAAACAGCTTTGAAGTTGGTGCTTGCAAAAAAACTAAACCCGCTTTAGATGAAGACGCGAGAGCTATACCCTGAGCAAAAAGGTTTTTCGAAACCGTTTTCTCAGCCGCCTTAGCTCACCGTGTGCGTGTAAGTTTTCGGTCTCGTGCAACCTTAAGTTGAAAATAAGACACGCAGGGGAAAGCTCTCGTGTGCTGCAGGTTTATGAATTGTAACCGCCAGGCGTGAAACTCTTGTTTAAATCCTCACCATTATCATTATCAATTAAATCCACACCGTACCATTCTCATCAGAATCAATATCATCATTGTCGTTAACATCATTTTATCATTATCATTACCGTAAACGTTATCATCATCACCACTACCATTATCGTTATCATTATCACTTATCATTATCATGATCATTTTTATCAATTTCATTATCATTATCATCATCATTATTGTTATCATTATCATCATTGTCATAATTTTTATCATTATCATTGTCATTGTCTTTAGCTTCAGCTTTATCGTTATCATAATCTTTTTCACCATCATTTTCATTGTTATACCAATCATTTACCTTGAAGTATCTCAGGCGCCGCGTATGCGTAAGAACCGCAGAAAGTTTCGCTGCGTAAACGACTCTGGCTGCTTCTCGAGTCGCAAACAAAGCGCGCGAAACCAAAGTCGGAGATGATTGGCTCGTGTTTCTCGGTAAGGAGAATGTTTTCCAACTTGAGATCTCTGTGGACAATTCCTAAATTGAGAGAAAGGGATCGAGTTTTCATGCCTGTACAATTTTTATTTTAAAACCAATTTCACTTTCTGAAAGTTTCATTGTTGTTTGTGCTGTAGAAAATTAACTATACCAATATTGAAGTCTTATGTCTAAACGTCATCACCTGTCTAAGAGCACCATAAATGTTGAAAAAAAAAGTTAGGTTTTGGTGTTATAGTCTTCCATGGGTAATTTTATATAGTAACACAACACTATCGAAAAAACCGTAAGGCGACCTCAGAGTTGTGTTATACCATTTGTGGTTTAAGAGTACCACAACATGTACACCTGATGATTATCGATTGGCTGGTCACAACACCAGGTTTAAAAAATGTTGTTGCTTTTTTTAAGTCTTCCGACAGATGTTTGACACTGGGCCTACGGTTATAACGCACTATGCCGAGAAGACGCGAATAGCTAAGGCAGCATTAGCTCCTCAGACGTTCAGATCTAGAGTGAAAGTCGAACCCAGGCCTCTAGCAAGGCAGATTGGCGCAGTACTAACTGGGCTAACCAGGAGGTTTTAGAAAAGAAGGGACCGCCTTCTATCCTCCTACCTCCTTGCTATCGATTGACTGGATCATGAACAAGGCGACGAATGAGCGAATGAAGTAAAAGAAAAGGAGGATGTATTTTATCTTCGAGTGCTGAAAGTATCCCTCACCAAGGGGAGGGGGGAGGGGGGAAACTCATTACGAGTGAGCGAAGCTCCCAAAAGGCCTGCCCAAAAGGTGAATGTTGCATTTCTTTATTTGTGTTTCGAACTCTACATTCAGCACTCGAAGATGGAATTTGTACCCCCAAGAAGCCATGCAATGTTCTGTTTATTTTATAGGTACTGACGAAACTCCTCTGAAAAACACAACTTTATATTTTAAAAGAACCGGCCGCCCGCCCGCCTGAGCGGGAAGCACTCTTGGCATTGACTAATCGTGTTTGGTAACCATGGCGACAACAAAAACCTCACACGTGAAAGATAAATATAGTATCTTCACTGCGCGCGATAAAGATAGGATTTTCTTAAGAATCGCTGCCTGATGTAGGTCTTGGCGGATTGTGCTCCTAAAAGTGGCATATTATGCTAGCAGTGCTCGAAATTTTGCCAAAACTATACCAGAATTCCCAAATTATGCCCCTGGTTTCCGAAGTTATGCTCACAAAATGACGTAGATTCTGTGCATATAGGCGTGCAATAACGACACCAAATGATGATGTTTTTCAAGTATTAAAACTGTTGTTGTTGTGAATTTATTTGTGTTTAACGCTTTATGGCAGTTTGTCTCCGCCCTTAGCTGCCCAAATCAGCTGATCGGTTCTCCAAACCATTTGTAAAATGCATTCAACGACTTAAAGATCACATTTGTAGGCACTGACTGAACCGAAAGTCGACAAAAGAATATAGTGCTCTTTTGGTTGAAACCAGAATGCCAGGGCTGGTTAACCGCGCACGCAGAATTCGCCAAAAAAAGCCTAGTAACTAAACATGTCAGAACAAAGTCAATACTTCTTGTAAATTTAATTACATAAAAAACACCATATTTACTAAATTTTATGATTTTATTCTCCAAAAAGTGCTAAAACTTGCTAATTATGCCAATACAGTGCTCATTTAAGAAATTATGCTTTTTCTTTCAATTATATCAAAAATTATGCTAGCACAATCCGCCAAGGCCTAGCCTGATATCGATGGTGATCTGGCAGCAATGTAAAAGTTAAGACAAACGTAGTTAGAAGATAAATATTCGACACAACGTTATAAATTTTTTGTAAAGTACTATATTTCAGCTGGCCAAA
>JAOBAT010115501.1:0-14027 GCA_026413305.1 Hydrozoanthus tunicans
ATCGAAATTTCGAAGATTTCGGCTTCCCGAGTCATGTTGGGTTTTTCGAAATTTTCTCCTTATAAAAAAATCTCTAGGAACTAAAAAGTACCTCACGTTTATAGGTACACCATAGGGTATCTGTGGACGAAATATGAGGGTAGGTCGTTTTTTGAACTTGTGCCACTTGTCACCCATTGCTTACAGAGAGGCGCTCTTAATCGCTCTTTTTATACGGAAATTTCAGGAAAAAAGAACAACTAAATGAGATTGTAGTTCATGTCTGAAACGGCCGAAAAGTTTTAAAAAAGCTCAGCCTCAGCCGAAAACCAATTTGTTTTTATAAAAAAGTGTACTTATACAATACATCATACCGTTTATTGCGTGAATGATAACCTTCCTTACTTGTCGATCGCCTTTAAACTACTTAGAGGGTTCCTTTAATAGAGATGTGTATTCAGTTTTAGATTTACCTAGTCGATCCGAGAAGATGACCTGCGTTCGTCTTTATCTTGTTTCCTGTACCTCCTGGTAGCGTTTTCTAAGAGAGGCAAAAGTACTATAACTGGAAGTTGCAATAGCTTTATAAGTGGAATGCGTTCATCTGGCGACTATATGTATTTCTGAGCTTTGCTCGTCGCACTCTTTATCCAAATTAAAGAATGGCTTGTAATTGTATACTGATTATTGAATATCGCCGGAATCATTTATAATCTTTTGCTTTTGTTAGCCTTAATTGCAGAAAAAAAATTGTATCAAAGTTTATAATAATTAAATAATGAGAAACTTTTCCTGTTCCCAAAGTTTAAACCACCCCATCGGGAAAAAGTTGTACCTCTGTGATGTATCATGTTGACAATCCAAGCAACACCAAAGTATTTGCAGAAAGGACAATACGTTAATGCAATTAACAAACTAACTTTATTAACTTGAGAATTTTTCGCTCTAAGATAATTATGCTTTTTTTTCTTTTTTCTTCTCTGACAACTAATACTAACACAAAAAGTTCTAAGATGAGCACCACAGACTTTCGGCTATAACTAGATATAAAGTTTCCTCTAAACATTAGACAAGGATCTTTGAAGATAAGCCCACTAATTGCATACGTAAAATAACGAAGAAAAGGTAATTGGCTTGTTATTGAGGGTAAGTAGAGATTATGATTTTTTGAAAAATGGCAAATTTGGGTCTTGAGCTTTACCATGAATTTGACCCGAACCTAGCCCCAGACCTCTCTCAACTTAATAACTTGGCATCAAAGTACATGCATAGAGTGAGAGAAGCATCATAGAAGTTTTCTATGATCAAACTCATTTGGCACCAGAGCTTGCTATTGTTATTTTATAGCACTTCGTATATACCCACTATAAGGCAGGATTGTGTAGCTCTGAAGGCAAAAATAGGAACCCCTCCTGTAACTTTGGAACAAAAAATCAGAGAAGGAAACCAAAGTGGCTTTTACAATATCTCATCAAACCCAACTTCTGTGCCAAGTTTCAGCAAAATCGGTTGACCACCATTTTGGTCCCCTGGAACACTTTCTCAGACAGAGCCTCTTAAGTTTGTTATTATAACCATTCTGCCAATAAAGGAAAATCAGTTTGTGCAAAATTGTGTTTTGTTGTCATTTGCTCAATCGCCTTACTTATTGACATAGATCTAAAACATTTCTATTTTTATCAATTAGTGCAAATAATGTATAATCTTTGAAAACCGTTCTTCCAAACTTTGTTGCACATTTGGTATGTTTTTGAAACAGCATTTTTTTTCATTGCGTTAATTTCCTCCTCGGAAACATCAACAAAACAACACGAGGCAACCACTTTATTCACAGGCCGGCTATAATCACTTCGCACAGAGTGATTATAGCCAGGATAGTGTGTCAATCTCCACCAATCAGAGCAGCAGAAACTCTATTAACTCGTTAAAGGTCACAAGCACAATTTTCTACAATTTAAAACAAATTATTTTATTAGAAGATAATATTCACTTATATAATAAAGATAATTTATTAGAAAGATAATATTCACTTATAACATTCTCTTATTTTTTCTGTGAACAATAATTAACTTATCAATTTTATTTTACACAAAATTCTTCATGTGTTTGAGACCAGTTAGCTGATTCTTATTACTTATACAGCAGTGAGTTTTAACAATATTATAACAAAGTAGGTGAGCGATTATATATCAATATGGACCAAGATAACAAAAAATTAGTTGTAATACTTGTAAGCTTAGTTTTCTCCCTTATGTACTAAATCTTCCTTGTAAGGAAGGGAAAAAAGGAAGAAAGAAATATACATCAAGGTCCACTGATATATATCACAATATTTTGTCATTGACAAAAAAATATCAAATGCTTAGTTAACGTTTGAGCAAAACCTAACATGCAGTTGATCTTAATCGGTTTACCTTTTCAGTTTTGATATAAAAGCACAATTCATCTTCGAGTTTCTAATTATTATCAAAAATTAATCATCAAAAAGTACTAAAAATGTATACATACTCTCCACGGTTAGCGATGTACTGGTATTCACACTCCCCAGCACAATGTTTCTTGCAATGCAAGTGTAAGTTCCACTCTTGTTCCTGGTAACATTAACCAACTCCAATGTACCATCTTCCCCTCCAGGGATGTTCACTCCGTTAAACTGCCACTTGTAATAGTACACAGCTGGGTTGCCACCAACGGCCTGGCACGTCAGTGTTATACTCTGAGTTTCTTTGACAACTTTAGGACGTAAAATATTTGCACCACTTGGTTTATCTGCAATTGTAAACGAAGTAAAGTTAAATAAAAAAAGCTTGCCGGCAAATGTTTTTAGTTGGTACAATCTGACTAAGTAGCTGGGTGAAGATAATATTTCAGTATTTTTCAAATCTTCAAAAATGACCACAAGTGGCTCAAATATATATGATCATGAATGCAAAAAATTATGTACTAGCTTGTAAGAACAAAAGCACTAGAGCTTGGTTGAGTATGTGATAGCTAGACCTCTGATAGTTTTCATGAGTGCAAATTAGCTATAGTCTCAGTCACTGTTCTATTTCATCAACAGCAAGTAGAAACTCATCTCAACTTTTGGTTCACCACTTCAATATTATGAAATGCTTGGATGAATAAAATGCAGTCAGCAGTTGATCTTTTGCTTTGTTCACCAAAGTCATGTGCCAGCCTTAATCACAGAACAGATAGCTGAAACGTCACATTGCTTGGTCATGCTTTGAAGTGTTCGTTCAAACAAAGAATAATCTTATCATCACTTTGAAAAAGAGAAGTGTTGCAAAAAATCTTCTATAAAGAACAAGCTAAGAGAAAGAGGTTTTGGCAAACTATTTGATTACAACAGTGAGGATCTTCTCAATGAGTGGATACAGTCTCTTCTTAAAGAGCTATAAGTGCAGTCTACTTTAACATAAGCCTGTTTCAACAACTTGCTCAAGTCATTCATGGTAAGAGCAGAATATTAGTGCTATGAATTTAAAAGTCCTTTCCCCAGATTGGTAAACTGCTGGCAGTCACTGCTACACTAGTACTCCCATTTCTACTGCTGATTGCCAAAGAGCTTTCTCAGAGATTAATCAAACTAAAAAGGAACAACCGAGAAACAGAATGTCAATAAAGATTTGGCTTGGCATGAAGGACAGGAAACTGGCAAAGCAATAAACAAAGTCAACCGAAGCAATTACTATTTTAATCCATTCATAATTGTTCATGTTTTAATTTTTTAAGACTTTAACTAAATACTATTTTGTTAGGGTTTAATGATGCTTGGCTTCTATAAACATTGTAAATAAAGAAGTTGAATATTCAGAGAACATTTTTACTTATGACATCATACCTCATGAATATTAATTATTTGCAAATAATTTAAAATCCTTTCGATTTCCAAAGCTAGCTATATATAGAACACTCAGCTAGAACTGCATTTGCAATTGGCTATAATTATAAAAAAAAACACGACTTGAAAATTCCAACTGGCTGAAAGCAAATTAAACAAGTAAATGTTAACAAAAACTTGTTCGTTTGCTCTTCACTATCACTCAAGGTTTTTATAGCTCTTTATCATTTAAACAAAAGGGTTTAAATATTATTATTTACTATTTTTCTTTACTAATTATGAAGTATAAATTGAGATCTGCGATTTTAGGTTGAAAACAAACCCTAGCTGTACGTTAACCCGACCTGGCATCAAACAACAAAACCATTTACCGTGAACCTCAAGGAATATTGTGTGGTTAGCTACTATTGTGGTTACCGACCCAACAGCCACCTCGATCATGTAAAACCCCTCGTCTTCCAATTTTGCATCCTTGATGGCGATCGAAGGTTCAGTTATAGCAGAGGGAGACTCGACAACAGCTATACGTGGTTTGTACCGGCCAGGTATAAAACCAATCCCTGAAGTATCTGGAATGGACAAAACTTGTCCTAGGGTCTCCACTGCAGAACTGCTACCCAAACGATAACGTTTGAATTTCACAGCACGCGTACTTGTGCTGTCGCTCTCCGCCGATGTATAATTAACAATCCACGATAGCGTAATTGAACGATCTTTCACTACAGTTCTGTTTGTTTCCTTTTCCGTCCACCGAAAACTCTCTGGATAAGGCGGAGAAAAAGCAAGAAAATGTTTTTCAACTTATATGAAACATTTTGTAACAGATTTTTCGTATACAGTGGCCAAAACGAAACTGCGTAACTATATAGTCTATACATGAAAACAAGTCGATTAGGTATACCTGATACTGAAGGAGCCCGTAATAGTAGGCAGCTGAAGGCCAAAATCAGAGTTCGAAGGGAAAACATTATATTCCTCCTGCGTTAAAGTGCTAAAAAGTGGCAAAACTTCAATAACTCGCTTTTTCAAATGCGAGACTACGACAACAATGGTAGTAGTTTCCTTGTTGCTTTTCATTTTTCATTGTTCCCGGATTAATGCATCACAGGCAGCCCAGGCTTGTTGGACGTATTTTCCCTACTCGGGTCAACCTCGTACCCAGGCTCAAAGAAAGAGCCTTGACGCTTATGCAAACACCAGCAAGACGTGAGAACGTAGCGGTAAAGAAACGACACTTATATTTAACCCTCTATTGTTTTGTTTGCAAAAGCTGTTATCGAGATTTCGAATATTTAGTTATAGAAGTTATAGTTATAGACTATTCTAACCTCTTTTTAATAGAATCTAAAAGCGATTTCGATTTTTGATAATTATAAGCGTTTGCGGCTTATCACTTTCTTCAATCATTGTTCAGAAATCTAGTCTCACCTACAAAATGTCCCCCACCCAACTATGGGTTCGTGCTATCTGTCCGAGACAAACGGAAATGCCACACGAAGTGTGTGTTTAAAAATCAACATCAGACAAGTTTTTTATTTTATTTTCTGGTAAAATATTGCTCGGAGGTGCCAGTCAAGTAGACGCTTAATGGTCGATCGTGAGATACTTGACTACTTAACTCGTTCAGGAAGCCTTATAAAAGAACATTGGGTGTGTTGGTTTCGATTCTATTTTACTTGCTGCCCACAACTTCAGTTGACAACACAGCTGTGTTATTAATCATACTTAATTCACTCAACGAAGAAAACAGGATGTCAAAAGACCTTTGATCGCGGGTCAGGGCGGCCGTGACAGTGCTATCTGCTAAGTGTGACAAGAAGAGCGAGTTTGTCTGCACATATATACTATAATAGGAAAGGCGACCATATAGATATAAAAACGTTATATCAAAAATTGAAATCGCTTTTAGATTACAAATAAAGTTAAAATAGTCTTTATTTCCGAAGACTGTGATTTCTCGCGTTAATTAATAAAATTGAAAACTACTGCTCAGTTGATAATCTTTAGAAGACCCTGAGCGAGCGGCCGCCCAGTCCCGCTCAACCAGTCTTCAAGGTTAGTTTTAAATTTTCTAAGTGACATGAGAAAGCACAATCTTTGGGAACAAAGACTATTTTTACTTTATTTAGAAAAATAAAAACTACCGCTCATTTAGTCTTTTGAAGACCTTGACTGGAGGGTTGTCGTAACAATGATCTAGTAGCTTGTTAAGTTTGACAAGAATGCATGGCGAGTTTATGTATAGGCGACCACATAAGACCTTATATTAAAACCGAAATCGCTTCTATAATCGCTTTCTATATATTTTTCTATATATTTTTCGACCTTATATTAAAACCGAAATAGATTCTAAATAAAGTTTGAAAAAAACTACTACTCATTCAATTTAGCCTTTTGAAGACGGGAAGGCGGTCGTAACGTTAACAGTTATCTGCTACATCTGCTAAGTTTGACAAGAATGGCGAGTTATAGTCTGTGTGGCGGGGTTTAATTGTAGACTAACAGTTTCACCGTATGAGATATTGCAAAGTTAAAAGATTAAATGAGTGGACTAGTTTTCAATTTTCTTAAATAACGCGAGAGATCAAGTCTTCGGGAACAAAGACTATTTTAGCATTATTTGGAATCTGAAAGCATTTTCGATTTTTGATATAAAGTCGTTTCAAGGTCTTTAAGTTCATGTGATCAAGGTCTTTTGACATCCTGTTTTCTTCGTTAGGCGACCTAAGCATGATTAATAACACAGCTGAGTTAAAAGCTGCAAGTACAATAGAATCGAAACCGGAACACGTCTAAGGCTTCCTGAACGAGTTTATACGTAGTCAGGTCTACTTGACTGGCACCTCCCAGCAACATTTTACAAAAAAAAATTAACTTGTTTGTGGTTGATTTTTAAACACGCACTCCGTGTGGCAATTCCGTTTGTCTCGGACAGATACAGAAAGCGCGAATCCTTAGTTGGGTTGGGGACATTTTGTAGATGAGACTAGATTTCTGAACAATGATTGAAGAAATTGATAAACGGCAAACACTTATATCAAAAATCGAAATCGCTTTTAGATTCTAAATGGAGTTAAAATAGTCTTTATTCCCAAAGATTAATGTATTCTCGCGTTATTTTATAAGAAAATTGAATACTACCTCTCATTTAGGGGGCGTCGACAATTAATCCCCTCCCCCCTCCCCTCTTAACGTCCAATCTACACATTTGCAGTGTGTCCTAAAACTATTTTCATAGGTTTATATCGCCTGCATTGATTATTTCTGATTAATGCGAGTTTTAGACTATAGTAAATGATTTATTTTTTAGTTTCGCAAATAAACTAAGTGAAGAGATTTTTATTTCATCCGGTTACGAGTTTTGCACCCTGAGGCGATGTTAGTGTAACTGAAACCTGAGCTTGATATAAATTTAGAATGTGAGCTGTTGAAATGCGATAACCTAATTAAGTGATTTCGCTGTTTGTACATGAGGAGTGTTTCAATACGTGACGGGAACTTACGTACAGGAAAGTTCCTACGCAAGGAACTACAATCCAAATAGATAGGCTGTTGTATTCTACAAATAATCTCGCATACTGTCATGTAAACGCCTTAATCTAGCTTGTATAAATACATGTAAGAATTGTATCTTGAATAGTTCGCATTGTCGCGATAAAGGGTGTGAAAAGTACAGTCCTAAAAGAGAGCTATTCGGGGGCCAGCGCAAGATTCAGATAGAATTAAGACTTTCGATCGCAGAGAAAGTTGTTAGATCACTTACTTTGCTCATGTTATACCCAATAATGGACGTTAAGCAATTTTTTTTTTGTTTGTCGACGCCTCCTAATATATAGTCTATTGAAGACCTTGAGCGGCTACCGCTCATATAACCACTTCGTAAATAAAAAGACTGCAAAAACTGTTGTTAAAACATAACATGGGGGCCTACAAAGGATTTTGGCGACAGGAGGCACGGTCTTAAGGGAAAAAGTCAAAACAATGATATTTTTAAGGAACCCAATTTTGTCGGGGGAGGTGGTGGGTGGCGGTACATACCCCCTACCCCACCCCTCTCTCCACAAAGAAGGCGTTGGTGCAAGCACTTTATCAATATCTGTTTCAATGAACATGATATTTGCTCCTGAAATTCAACATTTTTGAAAAAAGGTGGTGGGTAGCGGCACATAATACCCCACCCTCTGAATTCGGTTCCTAGGAAGTTTGTTTTGACCTTTTCCCTAAGAGCCGCTGACTCAGAAAATCAAGTACTCGTGGACAAACGTCAAATTTCGGATTTCTTTGTTTTTTGCCTGAAAAACCCCTTTGGTGAACTTATTTTAGAAATCACACTTAAACTTGCAACTGAGATTTCGTTTTCGAGAAATTTAGAAAAGCCTTAATTAGCACTCACGGGCCTTCTGGGCCTGGTAATTTCCAGTGGCGGTTTTAGGGGAGGGGCCTAAGGGGCCCGGGTCCCCCCTTTTTTGGCAACAATGATTTTTTTTTCGCTGCCTCCTGTTTAACATTTTTCTCTTGAAAAACCCTGCATGCGTAGCAAATTCTAGCATTCTTAAATTCTGTAAAATAAAAGAATTTCAAAAGAGATAGGTTGAGCCGTTATCAATAGTCCCATGACTGTCTAGTTTTTTGCTAACGGAAACGAGAACGGTGGTTGAGTAACAACTAACTGAACTAGTCGGGAATCGGGTGACAGGACTGTCTTTTATGTTCTTCTCGCGCCATGGCGGACGCCTTTGTAAACCCACTTCAATGAACAGACTGTGTACCATGCACTATAGTCATTGTTCTTTGGAGCCAATTTAGGCGAAATGTTAACTGAATGTTTTGAGTTATAGTGCCTGTATACAAGATGCTTTATAGCGACATGAGATTAAAGCGATCATGGAAAGTTTTGTCTTTCAGGGAGTTTAGACTTTAGGGGAAAGGGGTTGTACTTAAAATTTGAAGTTGGGCCCCCCCTTTTCAAAATTTCTGGATCCGCCCATGATTTCAATGAAAAATCAGTCAACTTTGACTCTCGCGTACACGCAACTGCTTTATTCTATGGAGCTGACATTTCTCACAAAATTAAACAGTTACTTTTACCACAAGAATATTTAAAAATTTCAAAATTCAAACTATCTCGTCATGGTTTTTTTTTTCTGTTTAGTTTTGCCTACTTGCAGCATTAGTGCAGCACTCCGAAATTAGCCAAACTTTACAGGTCAACAAAGGCAACTGCGATGTCGAGCTTCGTCACTAATGGTACACTGAAGGAAAGCTCTATTAATAGTATTATAGTATTACAACATATTAAAATTCTAGCTTGCGTAATTCGAAAAACGCCCACTGCGAGTTTCGAAAGTCAAGACTATTTTTGACATTAGTGCAACAGTCCGAAAATAGTCACACTTTGCAGTTCAAAAAGCTTCGTTATAAATTGTACACCACAAGAAAGTTCTATTATAGAGTTACAACATATTAAAAACTCAGCTTGAGTAACTCATAAACCGCTCGCTGTGAGTTTCGAAAGTCGAGACTAATTTTTGGTTATTTGATTTTCTCAGTCAGCAGCTCTTAAATTGCATGAGGCGACAAGTTGTCAAAGCGCCGATAAGCGATACGAATTACTAGGCAAAGCGCAAAAATTTGAGATAGCGACAAAGCGCATTGATCAGAGATCAACTATGTATCAAAAAATTGCTAAAAAACTGAAAATTATGACAGCGACATTGTGTTCAGACGAAAATGCAACAGCGACATTTTATACACTAGAAAAAATAAGACAAAAACCAAAAAATGTGGACTAAGCGACATTTTGTAGGTCCTATCATATGAAAGCAGTTCAGAGCCGTGTTAAATGGTTAATTAACTTAACCACTGTCTCAGCTGAACCCCTCGCAAGTTATGCAATTTCTCTTAACTCGTGTTTAAATCAATAAAAGTAACACACCTACCAGTAAAACCATAGACAACGGTCCCAGTACCGGTTCGGCCTTGTCGTCGGATAAGAATTGTATCAAATAACGTCAAATAAAGTGTTTAGCGCGGTTAATTTTCAATTACAATACAATAACAGACAATAGCATTAAAACAAACCGCAGCCAAGGGCGCTAAAGAAAGGAAAACTGAATGAAGTTTAGCGACCGAGCTATGACACTATAAGGTTAACCCTTGCTTGTCAATTTTTCGTATAAAGGAGGACTATGTCTTGATCCTTCAGGTAGGACCATGTAAAAAGGCCCTTAACGTATATTGTGTATAGAATGTTCTTGTTATTGCTCATTGACCCACTATCGGGTTTATTACACATGCCTCCCAATGGAATTTACTTATTGTTCGAGAAAAGTCGGTTCTTTCGAGAAAAAATTACACGCATTTAAAGAACAATTTTGTAAAATTTTGGGGAGCCTCGCATATCGATTTTGTCCACAAAAAACGTCAATTGTACGTTTGGGGGTTGGGTGGGGGGGGGAGAGGGGTTGGCGGAGGTGACATCGGGGCTAAGCTCGATACTTTTGTTAAAAATTTCTGGAACTTTTAGAAACACTTTGGAAAGGATTATAAAAAAACTTTTGCCTTATATTCAATGGTCTGTTCCTTATTTTTTGTTTATATTGTAGGGGTCAGACAAAAGATTTTGTGCAGACTGATTTTGTCTTTAATTTGTGTTTAATTACGATTTGATAGCAGCTAAGGGCAGCGGTTGTTAGCGCAGCCAAGTACAGAAATTAAAAACGTGAGAAAGTAGTACCTTGTTAATTTTGTTATACTTTTATAAGCTCGGTCAAGACTTGCTCACCGCTGAGTGTTCTTTATATGTTTAACGAAGACATTTTAAACTAAGTCGTAGTACCTTCACACTGTTTCCAAAGCACAAAAAAATATCGATAAATTATGCTAGCATTTCTAGGGGAGGAGGGGGGGATCTCGAGGGAAACGTAAAATTGATGTTTCTTGTGAGCAAAGTCGGTACTTGAGGCTCCCCGTCGGAGGCTCAAACTTTCGCAACAGTTGAGAACAAGCCTTAGAAAAACCGAGGCCAGCTATAAATGTTTGTTCACAAAACAATCTAGTCGAGACATTGCTTCTCTGGGCACCAATTTAGCAGAGTGTTAGAATGAAAATTTACACCTGTATATGTCCGTACTGGCGCTTCGCCTTATAAGATTGAGGGATGTAAAGTGTAACATCTTAACTTTAACTTTACTCGACAAGAACAGTATCTGCCAACGTCAAATTTACAAACTTTGTTGTGTTAAAAGTCTTGTAATGATTATTTCACTGTTGCACAAAACTCCATCAGTCCAAAAATACTAAGAAAAGAGGATTATGACACCTAAAAAAGGGCAAAGCAATTAGCTTGATCGTCCTGTGAATGAAAGGTTGACAACCGGGCGCAAAAATAGTGAAAAAAACACGATAACATTGCAAGTCATTGAATTTTCGTGTTTCGTTCTGCATTGATACTACAAAACACAGTTTTTTTCCATCTGAAAAAAGTTCCACACTTGTCGAGCGCGAACACCAACCTGAGACGAAATTTACCCAACCCGGCTTCTGCGTCCGCCAGAGGGCTGGGACTCAGCGGATGAGCGCCTGATCGTAACTGCATATCCTGGCACCAACTGGTGATTAATTTTTTGGGAAATGAAGCCAATAAAGGTAGGAATTTTAGTGTTTTTATTGTAAACTCATCATGTATTTCAAAGAATATGCGCTAGTGCATAGATCTCTAGCCTAGAAGCGTAAAATATTTAACAGGCCGGATTTTAATGTACGATTTGTGTCGATACGTATAATGCTGGTAAATATACTTGTATATGTCATGCATGATAGCTAGCTGATGTATTTCTCTGACCGCCCAGTTTGAGCTATTGCTGAACCATGGTCAAGTGAGATTGAATGATATGTTTAGAGAACTCCTGATATAAAAATTATGGAGCGGTGATGTAATGTATAATACCATCCAGCCAATACCAATTAATACAATTTATATATGAGGTAGTATTGTTGTCAATTTCTATCTTTAATACTCAGATGACTGAGCTGTGTTCTTTTTTCAGCAGTTGGCCTGTTTTTATTGACGGCTGACCAGTCACTATCAGGAAATAATAACTCTCACACCATGCACTGTAAGAATCACCAATGCAACAAGACCTACTGTACATAATTTTCTTAGACAATATTAATCGTATCTGTCAGTTAAATGTATTTGCTTGCAATTGGGCAAATGAAGGAATCAAAACCAGATATATGAGAACAAATAAGTATATATATGTTAAAAGCAAGAAAAAAATTTGAAGATGGACAGATTAAGAAATGAAAAAGTGTTGGAGAAATTGGACATGGATTCTTCTTGAGATTCAGAGCCCAGCTATGGGAATTAATGCATGAATCTTGGCAAGTAAATGGAAGGGGATTGACTTGGCATTTTGTTTATTGCATGTTTACAACTATTATTTTTCTTAGGTACAGTACTAGTCAGTATTATGGAGTTGTTATCTGTGTTTTTATCCTTTGGCAGGTTGAAGGACTGGTTGCTGCTCCACTGACACCATTTGATGATCAAGGGCAAGTAAAAATATTGTTTATTATTAATTAAAATGATAAAACTACATGTAAATAATTTAAGGACTGCAACTAGTTTATTAATAATTGATTTATAACTATATATTTTGTACAACAAAATCTCAGTAAAATTATGAATTAAACTTACAATCATTTACATACCAATCTTTAGCTACTTTCCACGTATTAGATAAAAGCAGGTTTTACGTTACTACTATTACTTGTTTTGACTAAATTTCCACTCTAAAAGGCCCTGATTATGGACTGTCATATTATTAGTTTCCGGGTTTTGGAAGCCATTAGCCTTCAAAAGAAAGCAGCTAGAATAATTGCCTTTTCTGATCCTCACTCTCACAGTGGGGTAATTTTTAAGTCACTGCATATATATTGTTAAATTCACTGATCTCATTGAACTTCTTATTCTAAAGTTTGTTTATCTCTTGCACAGAATAAAATTCCTGTTGATTTAAAGGAAAGCCAATATCTAACAACTTTTATGAAAAAGCTAAAGAATTACAAAATTGACAGTTATTCAAGCTTCATTTGATTTCATTACTTTCCTACATGTACATTGAATGCGACTGTTTGTCCTCAACTTTAATACTACCTCATGGAAATCAAATCTAGAATGTACAGGTATAGGGTATCCTCTAGATTAGTCTCGACTATTAGGATACCCTGTGCTCATCCATCTCATTTATATATATATACATGACGATTGTATGCATGTACTTTATAACTCCAACTTTTTCTACTTATGTTTATTGTTTAATTTTGCAACTCAATTGACTTGAGTTCATTTTAGTAATATTGTAAGACGTTTTTTCTGCATCTGTTGTAATTAAATAATTACTATAGATATATTATCAATATATGTTACATACATGTCATTAATGAGCACGAACAATAAAAAAACTGAAAACTGAAAACAAGAATCTCCACTGCAGGTTTTCAGACTATCAATATTCTTCACCGAGGACACAATGCTCAGTATTTACACTCAACAATCCTTATTTTTTTGACAAGCAGCAGCACCCATCTCCAAGAAAAAAAGTTATTTCCTACTTTTTTAAAATTAATATTGAGGTTATTTTACAAACTTAGCTTGTATTTGAAACCTTTCCACTATATACTAGTGCCACTATTCTGCTCTATACCATTATTAGGGATTTCAGAGTACTCTTTTCATTTAATTTTTCAAGTTCTGGTACGATTTCCAGTGGTCAAATTTTACTGATCATTTACTTATCATTTTACTGGTCGATGTTTGTTTTTTTTCTCTGTTTTTAATTTGTTTCGATTACAGCAGGGGCAACAAAAATCTAGACTTTAGAATTTAAGGAAATCATCAATTTCTTTGCTTGTCTGCTACATGTCTTGTTTAAGAAGAATTGTCAACCCCCCCTCCCCCTCTCCCTCCCAATTGTTTGTTTCCAATAAGTTAACCTAACAAGTTTTTAATGTTTTTCTTTTCTTTAGAAATCTTAATCTTTCAATCATCGAAAAGTATGTCACTCACCTCAAAAGACAGGGAAATGCAAGTGTCTTTTGTAAGTAACAATGGAAAAAGACATTTTATCACATACTTAGCTTGATATTTACATAGTAGATCGGTGAAATACAGAGCGTATCAGCCACCCATATCAATCAC
>JAOBAT010115512.1:0-14023 GCA_026413305.1 Hydrozoanthus tunicans
AGATATTTGCTGCTGGCACCTGCTTCTTGTTAGCCCTATGGTTATTGCAGGTGTCAGCACCCCTTATTTACTTTATAATAAAATTTTGTCTTTTTAAATGTAAAAAATGTAATGTTTAGGGGTGAAATAAAGATGTATAACTGAATAGACCTCCTAAACCTGTCATCTGTGTCAAGCTTAGCAAGAGCAACTTTAAGTTGCAAGCAGGCAGATGAGTTAGTGAAACCTTTACTGTATTTACCCATATACAAGACATTTTTTTTTGTCACTCTGGAATGATCTTTAAAAACAGGAAGCATCTTATACACAGAACAAGGCTTTTTTGAATTTGCACAACAAAAACAAAAGATGTGTCATAACTGGCAAACATAAACCTTGCTTATAGAGAGCATCCCATCTGTTGTACATTGGTATTGAATTGTATTTTAAACATTTTTAATGTGTGCATATCATGAAAATAATTAAGAATTCTTGTAAATAGATCAGTTATAGAGAAACATTTGCTCTGTATTTATTGTCATTGCCCACTTAGACTGCAAGTCTGTTTTTCACGTACTTCTTTCTGGAGGGGCTGTAGCACACAATCTTTTGAATTTGATTTTTTTAAAAAAATGACAAAAAAGTCCAGGTGTGTTTTATACAAGGGTGCATCTTATATGCAGGTAAATACAGAAGTTGATGAGACCTGCGATCTGCCAGTGTCAAAATAAATTGCAATACCTTCTTGTTCACCAAGCCATTATACTTGAATGTGTTTCTCCCAGTCAAATTATTTGGCTCCTAAAACAACAAACAATGCATTGGCACCATAAATCATTTGGTCATAACTAAGACTTTGCAATCATAAAATTTAAGACTTATGTGTTCATCGAAGTCATGTGGTTTGAAAATTGTACTTCTTCCACTGACTTGCATACTCAACAGAAAGAAATTTGTAAACAAAAACGATGTGTTGCTCATCTGAGTGAGTAGACAAACTCAGTGAACATCCAAGAGTAATTGTAGTCAGAAAAGTTACTGCTATTGAGCAACTTTTTCAAATAAGCCTTAAACTTGAAATGAGGCTCATAATAACTTTTAATGCCCTACAGGACCCCTGACATCACTGAAAATCTCGGGAAATATTATACTATATTTGGTAAAAGTTAAGAAGCCAGTAAAATGTTCAGATGTTCTTATAACACTAAACAACATTCTGATGTCATAACAACAATCTGTGATTTTCAAGGACTTGTGAGATGAGCTTTTGGTTTTATTGACATTTGTTGCTGATCTTATCTTTTATCATTTTAGGAGTGACATTCTAAGAGGTGCCACCTAAATTTAAAAGCTGCAGTTAAATGACTAAGAGCTCACACTGAAATCAGATTTAGGTGAGTTCAAATTACTAGGTAAAAGCCCCAAAGACTCCTAAGTTAAACAGGAGCCTGGTTCGCCAGTCTGTTGTGCAGGAGACCTGGGTTTAACTTCCAGTGCTGGTCCTTCACTCAGGGTCTTAAAATAAATGAGAAAAATAAGCATCTGCAAACAGTAAGACCTTCGCAGCTTCTCAGATAAAACAGTAGGTCCCGGGTGGCAGACCTCAAAGGGGGACTAGGGTCTGAAACCCTGTTCTCCTGTGACTCCTTGAGTCAAAAATGTCATAAAACAAAACAAAACTCAGAAAAGATTAAGATCATCAAGACCTAAATATATTAAAGTAACTTGTCATTAAAGGTGTTACTCCTGGAAGCAAATCCAATCCAAACAAGCCATTTTTTATGCCAAACAGTTGTCAAGGCTCAGTGTATGCATTGTTCAGGTAACTACCAACTAACTGAATTCATCTTGACAACTCTACACGGGTTACTTAATGGGGATCTTACCGTTGTAAAAGTTGTGCCCTGGTTCTTGACCAAAAAGCATGAGCGGTTTCTAATAAGCTTCCACTGAAGATCTGGAGAGTGAGCCATTTTACTGAAAAGGTTCAAGAGAAAAAGAAATGATTGTAATACTATATTGTAAAACAATGCCAAAAAAACTAAGATTGTAAACTAAAAAGCCCAGCCACTTTAAGTTCCTTGTCACCAAACTTAAACTAAGTGGGTCAGTGAGTAACAAGAACCACTAAGGGCTAGGAATCAAAATAATTATCAGAAAGTGCTCAAAACTCAACAATGAAGACTTTAGATTATCACAATATGGTTATTTTAGCAAGTTAGTCTCTTTCCTTCTATTGGAAGGAAATTAATCTAAATTTTCATTCATCACGGTATTTTGCATATCAATGTAAACTTGAAACTATGACCTTGATTCATTTTAATATATCATTTTTTTTCTCCCCACAATGCTAAAACAACACCATCCCACAACAAATTGGTGTTCATATGCATGTCACATGAAGCTAGAGTGCCAAAACTAGCAGGTTTCCAGTTTGATGCAACCATAATGCTATGTTCTCAGAAAAAGCACAACATTTAGAAAACACCAGAAGTAAAGGCTTAAAAGAACCCAAGCAGAAGATTGCAAAATTTGTTGGAAGAAAGCATTTTAGTTAAGCTTGAAGTGTCATTAAGCAATGGAAAAACTCAAATATTAAAAGCTATCAGATTGGTAATCAAGCTAGAATCCATTAAGAAACACAAAAACTTGAGTGGTAAAGATATGCTTATGAAATGAAATGTCTCAATGAGAGATAAAGAAATACTCCAGTAAACAAAATTTAAGTGACGGGCATTGGCTACCTTTTCTCGATCGTGACGACTTTAAGACTTGAAAATAGCTGCCAACTGGCTACAACAGCCTAGCTCTTAATAGTCAAATAGACTTTCGATCAAGCCTACATTTCATTTCAGTCTGCAATCGGCTGCTTAACAGTCAATTCTTAAAAACCAGTTGGCTAACTGGTTTAAAATAACCACAATGTTTATTTGGTAGATTTTCCTTCTTTTATTTTGTGTAATCTTTCTTCTAACTTTAATTTGCAATGTTGAGAACAAACGTTGGTCGTATATAAGAAAAAAATAGAACAAATACAGCAGGAATTGAGCTTTATGCGCTATATCCAACCTAACTTAAACTCCTACATACTTTCGTTCCTGAAAACGGCCCTATATAAATTAGTAAATACCTTAACCTTCTTACATCTTATAATTGTATCACCCAATAAAACAAGATATAGTTTTTGTTACTGTTTAACTTTCCTTTTTCGACATTCCGAACAAAAAGAAAGCTGACTGTACACGAGACGCCGATCAAGATGTGGAACAACATTCGTTGTTTTTTTTCAGGTAATTTTAACAAAACTTCAAAGTTTTTCTCTAGGAGTAGCTAGAATACATACTAGGAAACCTTTTTATGATTTGTTTTTCTAATTAATTGTAAATAAAACCCATGAAATTTCTGAATTTCTATGCTCAGTGCTCACACTTCCTACCTTCGAGAACAGCACCACGAGCAAGAGGGCGCTATACTGCGCATGTCTGACAATGCAGGGGGTCACTCGGGCCAGGCTTCGCCTCTGTTGAAGTTCAGCGACACGTCTCTATAGGCGCGTGAAAAATAACTCTTTGATTATATATCGCTTTGTATTTGATACAAACATGGGAAGAACAGTAATTGTCGAGGAAAAAGTGGAAGAGTATATTTCTTCTTTGTATGGACGTCACAGCTGGCAAACTGGTTTGATTATTGGTCAGGTGTGTGTTATTAAATCTGCTTTCAGAAAATTCATCTCAACCAGACTCAAACGTCTCAAGTTTTTTCTGTTCATGTTTAAAGAGGACATGAAGTGTTACCAATATTTTGAAAATGAAATATAGCATTGGTAATGTCAGTTAGCAAAGTTTCAGGCTCCTGTGGCACGTGATTTGGGATCCTGCCTTTTTGCTGGGGACGTCACCATGTTTGCACTCAGACAGCTGTCTGTTTTTGTATGAATATTAGGAATAGTTCGTTGGAATTTGGGACTGGTGTATATTATAATAATATAATAATATAATAATATAATAATGTAATAATAATAATTAGCATTTATATAGTGCCTTTCCATTTCGTGTGTTCAGTTCAAAATCCAAAAGCAAGTAAGGCAAACTTTCCTTAGTCACCCATACTTAGTTCTGCATACAGGCTATTGTAAAGAAGGAACAATGCACTTACGTTGTATAAAATAATAAAGGCTAAAAATATAAGTTTTTAAACACTCAAACGTTTTCGACTAAAAAGTCATCTTCAGAAGATTGACTCCTGAAGATGACTTTTTAGTCGATAATCTTTTTAAGCGATTTTAATGACAATACACTTACAGTTCTAAGTCTTTTTTGGAAACACTACAAATGAGCAAAATCTTATTCCTCGTCGAATAAAAACGATTAAAATTGGACAAATTTTAATTCTGCAATGTACTAAATTTATGGTTTAAGGATTAAAATGCACACTTACATGCAGTGTTTGAAGTCTGCCTACTAAACAAGAAGGTGTGTCTTTGTTACAACTCCATCAAAATTCGCTAACATCGTTTCTGCACTAAGCCCTTCAGTTAGATATGTATATACTCTTTGCTCATGGGAATTTGTATTGTCCTACTAGACAAGAAAAATACATGCATAATTGATTAGTTTGCATGCATAATTAAGTAGGGGTGAGTACAGAAATTTTCTGCAAGTAAAGCTGTCTGAGACCTGTTGATAAGATTGTAGAGTCATGTTCAATATTTTGAAAAATGCATATTTAATAGCAGAATGCTATTTAAGAAGTAATGGAGTGTTTGTTTGCCAAAATATCTTTTTGTATAGCAATGATCAGATACTTGCAAATATTTAATAAGCTTTTATTTGCATACATGATCATTTAATAGAACTATTCAATTGAGGAGGATAGTGGCAGAATAAAGTCACTACCTATGCTTGTCTCCTTAGAACTTTGATGTTCATTTCTTTTTCCCTGTAAAGCAGCTGACATCTCAAAGGGACTATGTAGTACAGTTGGCAAAAACTCCAGAGCAGACTGAAGGTTTGAGCTGTTCCTTTGCTACTTACAATTAACACACTATCACGAAACTGAGCTGTATTTCAAGGTATTTTGTTTTAGAGTTTATTTGTTTCAACAGATTATATCATATCAAATAAAGTATTCATTGTAACCATGTAGAGTTACAGTAACTTTATACTGTTGAGCTCAAATACAGTATTGTACTGCTACAGTACTGTATATGTAATTTTATTTTACAAATTGGTAGTACTAATATTTTACTTTAAATGTATTATCCTTTACAAGTGATATCTTGTGTATAATAAGTTTTTGTTTTGAAAATATTTGATATTTTCTAAATATAATAAAGGTAGCGCTTGGAAGTATTATGACTGTTTGTTTAAGAATAATTATACTATTAATCCTAGAAGAAGAAAGTGAAAGTTTCAGCTTATCAAAAGAAGCTGAAAAGTGGCAAGTAGAGCATGCTCGGCAGGTACGACATTTTAATAAATAAAAGTTCTAAATTTTTCTCTTTCTGTAAAGTTCCCTCAACATAATATGAAACTATGGGTAAATCAAAATCATGGAATATATTGTTTTTGTCCTCTCAACTGTTTTCACTAGTCAAAATATTTTTGTATGTTTATTCTATAAAAGCCATCTTGCCATGGTAATTAGTGAGGCTATTGTAACCTATGATTAATAAAGACTAGATCTCAAGAACTATAGTATGAGTTACCACTCTAAGTCCCAAGGGTTGATGTCACTAGTCAGATTGAGTAAGAGAAAGATGCTTGCAGATTTCAAATCAAGCAAACGACAAACAATTTGAAACACAACTCATTTTTTTTAAATTATACATCTGAGCAAAAGAAGCAATGTGAGTGGTGTCAATTTGAGTTTTAACATAAACAATGCAAAATTCTTTGACCAATTTGCAGACTATAGAATAGAAAAAATAATTTCATATGCAAATGCAAATTATCTTAAGAGATATGAAACAAATCTAAACTATTATATTGACATAAATGGATAAAAATCAGCTTATTTTGGTCTCCTGATTTGCTTGTGCAACAGATTCAGAAAATGTAGCATGGCCTGTCGACAACAACATGTACTCAAATTACATCTTAAAAAAAATTAATAACTAGTATTTTCAGCATAAGACCAACAACACTATGCAGATAACTTTTTAGTTTTAGGACAACACTCTATAACTTTTTAGTATGCGTGTATTCCTATCTTAAAGGGAAATGGGGTAATATATTCATCCCCTGCTGTAACTTCTTTGGGCCTTGTTGAAAAGAGTAAATACAGAAGACCAGGATGATGGTGTGAAAGCAGAGTAAACATTCAGATTAATAATTGTAGCCTTTGTTTCGTGTTTGCAGGTTAACAGAATGTTGACTGGTAACTTTGAAGTGATTGGGGTGTTTTACTTTGGTTCCCCTGAGATGGTCAACAAAGAGCTGTCCAAACTGCGACATCTTCTCTATGCCATCCACAAGGCTACCACAAACAAGCTGTCTGCCTTTGTCGATGGGAACTCATTGGTGCAAGACAGACTGGTACTGCAGATCTGTTCAAAGACAAAAAAGTATCTTTGAAATATCTCATATCCAACCATAAAACAATAATTACTGTATGTTGTTTATATTGTAACAGTAATTAATTATTTTAAAAACTAAAAATAATGATGAAAAATCACCGAAAGCCCAATATTTTTGTTGGTGTGGCCTTAAAGTGTTTAGAAACTGTTCAGTAAAAATATACCCTGCTTTATATTCAGCCACTGAATTGTCTCGCTTATTATGGAAGCTAGATGTGGCTGATGGGTCACTGTTTATACTCTAAACTACAGAAAAGCTACCCAAAATTTTCATGTGACCTTGATATACACTTTAAAATTGAGTTTCAATATCGTTTTGTCCTTGCTTGGAGTAAATAAATGAAAATAATTTATATTTACATGACATGTTAGAATGAGCAGCTGAATTTCAATAGTAATTATTACCTTGAGACAAAGAGAAATCTAAAAATAAAGATACATTAACAACTACATTAGTTCTCAATTTTTAAGATCCATTTTGTTTGTGTTTTATGTTTATTAATTTGAGTTCTTATTATTCCTTAACAAATACTCTCAGAATCACATGTAAATCTCTGAACGTTTCAGACCAACAGGTATGGCTTTTAATAACTCTATTACTCTGAAGTTCAAGTAGACATCAAAAGTCAGTTTGGTCACTCCTTGTTCACTTGCTAGTCAGTAGCTTCATATTATTGTATGTACATGTGTTTTGATTCCAAAGTCTTTGTACAATGCCAGCAGAGTAAAGATTCAACAGTAAAGATTCTTTAATATAAAATCGTGAGTTTTGGCAAAATTTACTTCTTGAAAGTATGATGTTCCTGCCAACAAGTTGACTGCGAAACAGTTTCTTCCCTTGCTGGGAAATCAAAAATCCATGTTTATTAAATGGGAGGCTGGGAAGAGGAAATGGAAATGTTTTTGGGAGCAAAAGTTGAGTTGCCAATTTGCTGACTCAGTATCAATTTTAACCCTGTACTTCGTTTCATCTATAACTATTAATATAAATAAAAAATATATGTTATAGTAGAGTTTCACTAAGTTTAGCTGTTTCATTTCTTTTAGGCTGTACTGAGGCCTGCCGAGTTTAAATATCAATCATTTTTCAATAAATGGAGCAGACTTGAAGCTGATCTTTCTTTAAAGATATCAGCATGCTTACCTGATAGACTGAAAAAGGCTGTTCTGAAGGCAAGACTCGTGGTAGGTTTTACTATAGTATTGAAATATAAAACACACTTGCTTGCTCTGTTCATAGACAGAAACACTTTTGAATTTTTTAGTTTACGAAAGGTGTGTTAAGAAAAATTAGCCACTGGTAAGTGAAGTAAAAAACTCAAAAGTGCTTCTATCAATGAAAAGAGAACCAAGGGAGTTTTATTTTTCTTTTATTAAATAAGCCACAAAGCCGATAAATCCCAGCAATACCATATGCAGATGCACTCTATTCATATTAGATATTATTTAATATTCACTACAGCCAATATGAACTTGCACTTTATCGGTTAAAATATTTTATAAATTGAATTTTTGTGAGGGCTTGAGCAATACTATAAATTATTGATTCTCTATGTACCGTAATTTCCGGATGATTACCCGCACGTCAGATTACCCGCACCATACGAATTTTTCAATCATGGGAAAAATAAATCAACATAACCCACACTTAAAACAAAAGAATAAATTATGTGATCAAAAGTTAGAGAACTCGCAAATTTGACGCTACTTTAATATGCATACAGCATAGTTTCATATGAAATTCGATAAACTTTTGTTTCTGTTACGTCGCTCCTTATCTAATTCGTTACTTCACTCCATGTGTAATTCTTTAGTTACAGTTATTCTCCTTATTCACGATTTTTTGTTTTCAATTTGATAAGTTCGATATCCAATGTAGTGATCTCTGAGGTTTCATTTTTGATGAAGAACTGATCGAGGTGCCATCTTTGATAGTATAGGTTGAGGGAGAGCTGGGGCGAGTACGAGTTGTTTACTTGACAATTGCCTAAGTTCTCGTTGCGCGGCGCCGTGAAGTGAATGTTCCAAAAGGTGTCAGGTGCAAAAAACAAGCTTTTAAAATGAAAACATTGAAAAGTAATTGAAGCATAAACATATTATGAAAGAGATTTCTTTATGTGGTATGATTTGGTATTTTCAAACGTTGTGAAAAAGCTTTAACAAGCTGTACTTTAGTCAGACAAACAAAACAGACAGCTGGCATTTCTCATTTTTCTCATTTAAACAAATGACAGCAATACACAGATTTTGGTAGAAGTGTTTTTTTATCGTCTCTTGGTAATTCTGTTTTACTTTTTTTTACTTAAGTACTGTAATTACTGATTTAACAAAATATACTTACCCAGAGATTTAAAAATCATCGCATTACCCGCACCTTCATATTACCCGCAGCAATAAATAATTATCAAAATCAATGCATTACCCGCAGGTAATCGTCCGGAAAATACGGTATGTACATCCCTTTGTCTTATGTCTGAGTGTGCATTTATTTTTGTAGATATTTAATATTTTCTCGACTGATGAAAAAGAGTGCATACTCCACTTGCTGTTGCTAGCTGGCTCAATCATTATACTATGCTCTGTCTTGCTGGCTGGCTGATTGCAGGCACATAATGCCCCAATACTATGATATCATGTCTGTGGTGACATGGTAACTAATGCACACCATGCATGCATGCAAGCTTGCAAAAGCCATTTCTTGCAGAAACACTTAAAGGGGAACTCAACTCTTAAATTAACATTTTTTAAATGAATTCCTTCAAGGTGTTGAGAACATAGCATAAAGTTTTTTTCCTTGTGTCGCGCTGGTTTTCAGAGAAACTCTAGTCTGTATGTGTGTGTTATTGGTCGTTTGAGGTCATTGAGCGTGGGTGCTTGTCAATGTGTCTGGGGCAAATGAAGGTAACGTGTGACACACATATGGGGAGTGAGTGCTTGAACTGTTTTTGTTGTTGTAAGCTTGCTTACACAGTCAAGAGTGAAAGTTACAACTAACGTTGTGTGCGATATCTCACTCCAGTGATGAATTTTTTCAGTCCAAGCCAATTCTTACCTATGTCTGATGCCATAGCCTCACTCTCTCTCTGCTTAACCCCTGTTTCTGAGCCGCCGGTACAATGCAGCAAGTAATGTGTTTTAAACTTGAATTTCTCGGAAATTCTGCGCAATATGAGGAATTTTTTTAATATTGTTTCACACTCAGTTATGGATTTTTTTTGACAAAATTTGATTTTAGGGTTTAGTTCCCCTTTAATAATAGCTATAAGAAAGCTGAATGTGTGCATGTTCAACCATAAGTATTAGGAAGAACAGGAATCTTGTAATTTTGGTGAAATTTTGTCGTGGAATGTTTAAGAAAGGAACGATTAGTGTAGAAAAAAAGTCAACCATTGAAGCACATGCTGTTAGCCGTAAAATTCACAGAGTTTTCAAGGTTAGCAACATTTGGGAAGTTGCACAGAGAGGCTCTGCCATTGGAGGGTAAAAAAGGTCAATCACATATCATGAATCTGTGAATACTTCTAGTAGCAGATTTAAATAATTTCTTTAAAAAATGCAATAGAACAAATACTTTTGTATGTTTTGAGGGGGTCCTTCCCATTATGAGAGGTGTGGAAGCTCATGGCAAATGCATTGCTAAAAGATACCAAAGTGGGTATGGTTTATATAATTGATCTTTGTCTCCTAAAGGGTGTCAACATTTTACTATATAACACCCAAAACAGTACCAAATTCTTGAATCTTGACCTGTTATATCGCTTATACAGAATATATTATAATGATTATTAGAAATGCTTAGTTTGTGCTTTTTACATTTATTCTTGTATAACAAAGTTGTTTGATTAGTGATCTCCTTGTCTTTCAGCATGGGCTGAACCCATCGTTAAGTTCCTTAGCAGCAGCTGTAGCTACTGTGAATGGAAGCATTGTGCCAAATGAACAAGTTTTGGCCAGTGGTCCACAGGTACATAACTATCATCAAATTTCATACTCTACTTGTATGAATCTTGAGCTGTGTTTAGACTGTTGTATAGTATAGGGGCTGGTTTAAAAGTTTTGTTTCTTCAAGGATATCCAGCAAAGCTCAGGTGAGGTTTTCATGGATCATTTCACTAACCTGGCTAGGCTGGTAACATTTTAAAGGGTGTGGTACGGGCCCCCGTTTTACAAGTTCTCCCCTAGACAGCATGTACTGGGTTCAGATTCTTGAGTCTTTTTAGATACAGTACATGCTGTGTACCTAGGATTCACAGTACATGTCTTTGAATTTGGCACTTGATTCCCGCGGAAACAACCCATTACAGTACATAAAATTAGATTATGGTTATGAACAAAAGTACTTGTTCTTTTTCTTTCAATTTCTTCTTTTAAAAAATGAAAAGAAAAAACAATTTACTACAATATGAAACAATTACAGGATTCAAACAATTATAATTGTAAGATTTTTGCTCCCTTGTAGAAAAAAGGGTGCTTGGTGAATTCTTAGTTAACTTTTTCTTAGAAATGTTTATAACTTTGTTAAAGAACCTACATTGGTAGCAGTGGTATTTTTTTATAACTATTAAATGCAGCAATTATGTCTAAGTTCTGAAGTTATGTATGGTTATAAACCAAAACTTTTTTGAAATCAATCATTTGTCACACAAGAACAATTTGAAAATTAAGATTACTTATCAAGGTGTTCACTTTCTAAATACAAAAAAAAACAACAAAGAAGTTATTATAGCACTAGAATTGATCATTCCAAAAAAGATTGCAACTTTGACTTTAAACAACAATTCCTAGCATGTAAATGTCTAGAATTGCCCCCAAAAGCCAAGAGAATGAAACCATGTACTGAAAAACCTTCAATTCGGCATACACAGTGATTCTAGTAAAAGTAAGAGTTTCACCTACTTTAACTTTTTCTGAGCATCTTTTAGCAGGTCCCAAGGCATTGTGATAAAAAGTGCCTGCTATCTGTTGGAATGGTCAGTTTTCAAAGGGCCAACCTACTTGACTATTTACTTGCACAGTAAATAACATAATGGCTATTCCAAGCAATTGCAGCAGGGTTTATGAAGGTTATTAAAACCATAATTATGATAAACAGAAGGCTTTGACAATAATTAAAAAGATATTATACAGTCTGAGTTTGTCCTACCCTGTAAGTTAATTGGTAAAAACAGCAACTTTTTTGTTGCACTAACACTTCAGTGGTTATGATCCCAAAAATATATAGACTGTGTGCACCCTCTTTCTTTTCCTCGGAATCAGTTGAAACAAACGAGCGGCGAAGTTGCGAGAGCAAGTTGCAATGCAAAGTTTCCAATTTCATGTCTTTTGATTTCAGAATAAGGGAGGCCATTCTAAGAGTGTTGCTGGACAGACCTTTGCAGTAGACCTTTTTGTAGAAGTAAGTTTGGTTATACAGTATCAAACTATATATAATGAAAAAGACTTTGGTGTGCTTGAAACACTCCACATTTGCTTGTGCCTCAAACTAAACATAGTTAAGCAGCCATTGACTGTAAGTTTCTATCGTCTTTTATGAATTAATATTCCTTGTGTTACATGTACCATTTGTAATGATAGCGAATAAGATCTTCAAAAGAACTAAATTTATAGGGCTTTTGTTTTGCAGTTGATCATATTTGCACTCAGGCACAATTTTGTCAAAATCGATACATACATGGGCGGCAGGGAAGGGACAGGTCCCCCCAATAACTTGGGGGGGGGGAGGGGGGGCAGGCCCCACAATATTTCTTTTGCTCACAACACAAACTTTTGAATAGGAGTTTCAGATTTCATGATGACCTATTACAGTTTCCATTGTGCCTCCCTCCAATAATTTTTTGATTCTGCCTCCCGTGACATAAACTCCTGTTTCACAGGTTAACATGGTACAGACCTTCATGACAACATGGTTATACTCTCCTTATTTTATTGTTACCTTACATACTGGGTGTGCCAGCTTGGCTCAGTTGGTAAGGTCTCAGACTGCCAGGTGTGAGGCGCTGGGTTCAGTTTCTAGCCTTGTCAAGGGCTTACAAGAAGGTTGTACAAGTGTTAAAACACTTGTGCAGCCTTCTTTTGCCACACAATCTGTAGACTAGCCTTTAGTCTAGTATCTTGTCTTCCAGAGGGGGAGTTGAGAGAACCCATACACTGATTGATGAGAACAGGGTTTTAATCCAGTGCTGTGGTCCATAGCTCAACACACATATATTCTATTAAACAGATTCTCATGTCGCTACTTTAAGTTAACTAGTATTTTGAATTATATGTAACGTTTGTTCATTTCTATTTGTCTAAAGCAGTGGATTCACACTCCATTATTTGAAGTCCAGAATCACTGTACTTCTAAGATCACAAGCACTTCTTAAAAACAACCAAATAGCACTTACTAGCCGACACTGATCTCATGTAGGTTCTTACTTTAATCATGCATGCGTAGTGCTTGTTCTTAATCTTTTAAGACTTCTCTTTTTAACAGAAATCATTTTGTAAACTGGTTTGTTACCACTAAGATGACCATTTTGCAATGCGACTTTAACAAGTATGTAAAGGGTGTGACAACTGTTATACCAATTACTTCCGAATACTGTTTAGAGCAGCCCTGAAAGAGAAGCAGATGTACAGGAAATAACAGGAAAAGTCCACGTCATTGGAGCAGCCACCTGTCGAGCTTGCGTAAACCCTAAAGCCACTGTAGGGGATGCTATTCAGGTTAGGGGAAGCACTTGCTAGAGTTGCTATAACTATGTTTTCGTCCAATGTAATAGCTAAACATTTCTTTAGGTTATGCATTTGCTGGTGAACTAGAGTATACTTTGATTTTTGTTTCACAAGTTTTTCAAAACATATTAATGTATAGTTCAAGGGAAAGACCCCCTTCCCCCCTATATAAGAACCTCCATAGCCTAAAATTTGGAGGAAGGTTTTTTTAAAAAAAGCGTTTAAAAATATTTACTTGAAGAGAAATTGCTTAATAAATGTATGATCACTCTGGATAAGTAAAACTTTACTTCATGTAAATGTTGTATGCTTATCATTAGGTACGCAAATTTAAGGTTACTGATCACTAAAATCTTCTTAGCAACAACACAATTTTTGCAGGAAATTAGAAGCCTATTGAGAACCTAGAGATAACTTAAATTTATGTTAACCATGTTATGTTTTCCAGTTACCCTGGAAAATGTAGGTTCTTACTCGTGGGTTTTTACTGTAACTTCTATTATCGCATACTTAGTTCGATATTTACATAGTAGATCAGTGAAACATAGAGCGTATCAGCCACCCATATCAATCTCACATGGTGATACCAAAAACAGCCGATCAGAACGCACGATTTCCATATCATCACGTGTGATTGATATGACACTTTTCAAGTGGACATGGACCGTTACTTAAAGGTCAAATGAACCAAAACATTGGTTTTCTTTCTTTTGGGTCCAAATTGTTCAAAAGTGTCTGCCATCTATC